>OY757940.1:25256174-25278766 GCA_963585895.1 Sepioteuthis lessoniana
CTTAGCCAAACAACTTAATCTCCACCCAACGGAAATATCTAATCGATAGTTTTATGAATATTTCTTGCATAAAATACCTATCAGCTATAAAGATGCACAAAAATCAAATGAATTGGGAGGAATCTTCTAAGAGAGGAATATATATATATATATATATATATATATATATATATATATATATATATAAGAAATGAATGAGAGTAGGTGAGAGAATGAGAGAGTTAGGGAATTTAGGGTTTATACCTTGTATGTATATGTGAGGTTTTATAAAAACAAAACTAAATCTTTATATCTTTAAACATTTTAGATCTTAAATGGAAGCACTAGTTCTCTTGATGTAAGGGTTAACGTGCTAGACTACGACATCGTAGCATGTGAGTTCAAACTCCAGTCGCGCTATTACGTGAATTTTCTTGAAAAAAAAACTTGAGAAAGGTATGAACTCCTTATCCCTCCAGCTAGGGTTCAAATGTACCTCTATTGTCCTTCTGTAAGGATGTTTTAGCATTAAATAATCCATGAGGTTTGATATGCCATTAAACAAAGAAATCAAACCAGACTAAAGAAAAACTTGAGTCCATCTGAAACAAATTATATGATAGTGATATCTACATGTCTAAAGAAATCTTGACTAATTAGTACGAATTTGCTACACGCTTTAATCAACAGTTCTTAGTGAAACACAGGATTATGCAAGTGCAATACACTCCATACTTATCACAGCAAACCACTGGTGAAATCCTTTTTCCCCCTAAACTGTGAATTAATTTTAAGGATAAGAGGATGTGGAAAACTCTCAAAGAAAACAACGGATCTTCTTCACACGATATACACAACAGGAGTTTAGGGTGTTTCACTCCACAGAAACCTCCATGGAATAAGTGTGTTAAATGACTAAAAGATGTTTGAAGAAAATTAACGTTTCATTTATTTGTAATTTCCCACTTGTTTAATACAGCTTCATCCTTGTTACTTTTGAACATACATCTAATCAGGTGAAAACACAGACAAAAATGACGTACAGCAGAAGTAATCAATATATATATATGTATATATAATTTGCTATATTTATAAATGAGTGCTCAATATCAGTGGTAAAATATACATAGTCTGATAATCACATAGGGGAGAAAGTGACTGTCACCAAGCGCCGTTGACTCTATGCATATTCTATTCGAACATATAAAAAGTAAAGTTGACGACCTTAGTCGAGGGTGACCCGAAGGCTCCCTTTCCAATTGCTACCACACCGAGGTGTAAGGGATGGTGATATTCCATTCCTTGGCGGCATCAAGTACCATTTTTGAGTCTTTGCTCAGACTCGATCTGGAATTGAACCCCGGTTGAGTCGCACATAGCAAAGACTTACAAAATGGTACTTAATACCTCCTTGCTTAACACTCAGTGTTATAAGGTAAGGATCAAGGGTAAAGTAGAGCAATCCAAGGAATGGAATATCACTCTTCCTTACACTTCGGTGTGGTAGTTATTGAAAAGGGAGCCTTCGGGTCACCCTCGACTAAGGTCGCCAACTTTACAAACATACACACACACACACACACGCACACACATGTATATATATATATATCACCATCATCATCCTGATCAATTCTTGCTGATGGCACAGAATTACTTGATTCTTTCTCTCTCCGTCTGTTGCCAGGGTTCATTGGTTCTGACTGGTCTTCTAGACTGCATCCGGTGTCTGTCCAGAGCTGATTTATGTAAGTTTTTGTTAGCCTGCCCGGACAGCAGAGGTGTGTCCATCTGTATAGAGTCTGAGAGATATGGTATGTGTGTGTGTGTGTGTGTGTGTTTTTGTGTGCCCAGATGTGTCAAATGATGGATTTAATCAGGCAAGTGATATATGATGATCATTATCACCAAGGCGTGTCGACAACACTGATTCTCTTGACTCTCTTTCACCATCCGTCCCTCTCAGCCTTCGCTCTTGATAGAGATTCTAGACCGCATTCAGTGTCTGGAGGACAAAATATTGAAATGAACGTCTACTTTAAGATTCAAAATGTCTACCTAGTGTCCTACACTAGTGACCAATTTGCTGAAAATGAATTTGATATGGAAAAAGTTCGATGAATATTTGTAAAATATAAATGAATGAAATGTTTCAATGGAAAATTTTCAAGCTGCATCATTCTGATTTTGTCTGACTGATCAAAAGAAACATTATTCAATTTGAAGCCTTTTATAATTCATTTATCTCAAACAACATTATTTTAAAACTAGCAGGACCCGTGAAAATTCAATGTAACGAAAAAATCAAGAGAAGCTATTTAAGCAGGAATTTAAAAACAATTTTGCATGTAAATTCTATTGCTTTAATAGCAAAAAATGATACAAAAATATACAATAACAATATAATACGTTTTACACATATCAATCTTTAGTATCAAATCCGAAACTACTAGATCAATACACTGTTGGATATTCTATTTTGGGGAAGACAGTTTTGCTTTTACCGAGAAATCTTCAGAGCTTATTTTCTTTTTCAGTCTTTGTAGGAGTTTATCAGAACTTGAGAACTAATCGGATCCTTGGACCTCTTCAGATCTTCAGCTCACAAATCGTGAATAATTTATGGTTATTATGCTACTTAGTGAAGATAGATGACATTAACACAGACCAATTTCATCGGAGTGGAACGCAGTGTTTGATCTAAAGAAGTAATATGTAGAATAAGATCCCAATTGACTGAAAAGAAGGGTGAAAGTATATCTACCTTGGCTGCGAGGAAGAGATGCATAAGAAAATCTCACCTTGTTGAGTCGGGCAGGGAAAACAATCCCATTTGACTGCGGGAGGATATGTATATAAGCGGAATATGCGATAAACGAACAGATGAAACTCGAATATAATAATAATGGAAAAAGTTCTGTGAATATTATGGTGAAACGTCATCGCCATCATTAACTTTTTTCTCGCCATTTGTCTCAATTATCTCCTGTTACGTCCTCTGAGCTGCATCTTGTGTCCGCTCAGAGCTAATGTGTTTACGTTTTTACTAGTCAGCCTACACTGGCACGTCCATGTGTATGCTTCCTTGAGAGAACGCCGCTTATGAGTATGCCGTTGCTTCTCCAGCAGTACCACATATGTCTTATTTGTCTTAATTGAATGCGAGGAAGGTGGCCGTACAACAGCTGTTTTATGACTCGTTGCTTCCAAGATTTGTTCAAAACAGTACGTATCATTTGTCATCCTTATCTAGCTTTTTCTGTGTTTTGTTAGCGTTGTGCATCCATACAGCGGTATTGACACTGTCAGAGCTTGGAACAGATCCCATTTTATTCTATCGGATTGATCAATTTTTTCTATGATAACCCGTTAATAGCATTTCGCGCCTTTGCTCGGTGTATGTTGACATCACTTTCAGTAGATGAGATATTACTGCTGAGGTATATGAACTAGTCAACTAATTTCAGAGGTTTGTTATTTAATTTGGATTTGGCTCCATCGTGTTTAAAACCATGAATTCTGTCTTATATGCATTCAAGTAGAGGCCAATTCCTCCACATCTTTGCTCCAGGTTATTCTGTTGGGATTCGGTTTAGACAGGTATATTTGCAGGAAGCACAAGATCATCAGCGTAGTCTGGATCTGTCATAGTTTCTGTGGTATATCGCCTGTTCCTTACTCTTTTTAGTGTGTGATGTAAATTAATGAAAAGTTTCAATGGGAAATTTTCAAATCACACCATTTCGATTTCACCGGATCAATGAAAAGAAACTGTAATCGATTTGGAGAATGTTATTGTTCATTTCGTTTATCTTAAGACAACATCTTTATATCAAGACAATATTTTGAGGTAAATAGTAGACGACATAGACTTACTATTTTTTAAGCCTCAGTTACTTATGTGAAAATGTTGATTTCAGCATAAATGCTGACTTTATTTTTAATTAAATAAAACTGTCATGATGAGTTGAAAGCAGATTTGGTAGTTTTCTAAACAAATTGCCAGAGTTTTGCTCAGAGCATAAAGTTGAATAAAAAGATGGCTGAAGCTTAAATATCACTCATGTGAAACTAATTCGTGTAAACCATCTGTCTTTTATTTCTGCTGCTGGGACATTTTCTTTGGCTTTTGCTTCTGTTCTCTATAGTTCTAGCGGTAAATGTGAAAAGATTTCTTAAAGATCTAAAAGAATGAAGGAGGATGGGTGTCACTGGGGATGGAGGAATTATCTACCAAGGGTTAAGTGAAAAAAATTGGAATTTCAAGAAAGAAAGAACGAAAGAAAGAAAAGACGAAGAAGCTTTTGTGTTCTCTGGTATCGAACAAAGTTGCATTTGCGGTGAAACTTCTTGTGAGGTCGTGAAGTTGATGTGTCAAATGTCTGGGAGTACTTCGGTGCCTGTGGTCCAAGAATCATTGGGAAATGTCGGTTGGTTCTTACTATTCGCAGTTTTTGCATCCACGGATTTAACAAACCAAAGTTTAATAAATATACACAAATAAATAAATAAAGCATTCGAAAGAATATGGCAGAAAAGAATTTATTGATTTATTGAAAGATTTTAACGGCATGTCCATCCGTACAGGGCTATTTTCTGTCTAGAAGTTAAAGAATTGCATTCATTATACATTCATATTCATATTTTTCTTAAGAGATTTTTTTTGCACACGTTCCTATCAAATATGAATAATTTGAAACTGATCTACCAACCACATAAATCGGACACTAATATGTACTACCACTCCAGACCAAAGTGGACCTGACAGACTTTTCAGGCAAACAAAAACTTACATAAGCTCTGTTCGGACACTGGATACAGTCTAGATGACCAGCTAGAAGCGATAGATGAGAAAGACGATTCGTGAGAGAGAGAGAGAGAGAGAGAGAGAGAGAGAGAGAGAGAGAGAGTGTCAGGGAACTCCATGCAGTCATATGATGATGATGATGATGATATTTCACTAATAAAAATTAAGGAAACCACTGTATCTTGTTAATGTTATTCTGAATAAACTATAAGAAACGTTTCCCTTCGTAATGAGATGGAATAAAGGGGATAAAATTCCTGTTGTATGACACCCGATATGGCAAAACTAGCACCGAAAGTTTTGAATAGAGCATCTTTGTCACATAATTTCTATGGCGGCGCAGACCAAAGAAAATCAGTTCGTAGACATTCGAAAGAGAACACAATAATCAATAGTACAGATTAAAAGCTCTCGAAAGTCGAAGTCGAACTTTTAACACATTATTTTTCTAATGCCGATATCATCTCGTTCTTCAATGATAAATATCCGTATCATAAAACATTTATTTTGCAGGTAGCACCTCCTCTAATTTTCATTGAACGATATTAGGACAGAAAGAGCTTCTTTTTTAAGGTGGACAGACCACCGTATAAAACAAAATAATGCCTTAAAGATATTGCAAGATTCATATACACATGTTACATCGGCTTGCATTTTAAAGGAATAAATTTAATACTTTTTGAAGGAAAGAAAATGTGTATAAGTTATTGTTCAGATAAGTTTGGTTAAAAAGCACGAAACATTTTTTATGATCTTTTTTCTTTAACTTTCTTGATAGCTTCTTTATATCAGGGTCCAATAGAAGTTGTTCTAGGTTCAGCTCAAAAGAGCTTTCGATCATATCGATTGGGGAAGTTTTAGATATTGTTTATGTTTAGTTTGGGTGGGATATCTATTTTGTTAGAAAAGTTTGTTATTAGTTAATTTTTGCCTAACAAACATGTATGGATAGTATGTATATATATATATATATATATATATATATATATATATGACTGGGCTAACTTAGATAAGTTCAGTATATATATATATATATGTATATATATATATATATATATATATATATATATATATATATATATATACTGAACTTATCTAAGTTAGCCCAGTCATCTAGGACAACTAGATACACCCACAAGGCGATGAACGATAGAGAGAAGTGGCGAGAGAGGGTCAGGGATATCTGTGCTAGCGGCACGACATGATAATGAATAATGATGATCTCTTCTGTTGGATAAGACATTCCCAGTGCGTCCTGGATATGACTCTAAACCAGTCTTGGAGCTCTGGGAAAAGTGGAGTACCCCATTTGTTGCCATTACTCACAGGTCTACTCTGTCCCGGAGTGGTAGAACTTGTTAGGGTTCCATCTATGGTTAGAACTATTTGACCATCTAAGTTTGATAAAAAAAATGACTAATATTGAATTAGTATTACATTGCATTATCTTAGACTAATTGTATACAAATGAATGAGTCACATTGAATAAAATCATTTATGTTAAATAATAATACTTGAAGCCATTTAACTGTGTAAAAATAAATGAGCACTGGCTTACTTAAAAAGCTTCCTATAAACTATTCGCTAACAAATAATATATGTTATATATATAAATATATATATGTATGTGTGTGTGTGTGTGTGTGTTCCTAAACAGGAGTTAGCATTAAATAACTTGCAAAGGTTAATATATCATCATTATCATCATGTCGTGCCGCCAGCACGGATATCCCTGATCCTCTCTCACCACTCATCCCTATCGTTCATCGCTTCTGACAGGTCCTGGAGGCTACATCCCGTATCCTCACAGAGCTGCTGTATGTAGGTTCGAGCAAGTCACCCTACTTTTGCTCGGCCATGTAAGGGGGCCCATCGGAGAACATCACTTATGAGCTCGTCCCTGCTTCTCCAGCAGTGTCTTGCATGTCTGGTTCGTCTAACTTTGATAGTTTTCATGATGGGAGGTAGGTGGCCGTACAGCTGCTGCTTTGTGGGGTGTTACCTCCAGGATTTGTTCAAAATTGCTCACAGCATTCTTGTGTAGTTGCCGTCAAGCTTTTCTCCATCCGTTTATATAGCGTCCATGTAGTGCATCCATATAGCAGTATCGACACGACCGCTGCTTGGAAGAAACTGTGTTTCATTTTATCGGTCAGGTCTGACTTCCATATGACCGATAGCCTATCGCTAGCTGCCCATGCCTTTGTTAGTCGCATGTCGATATCTTTTTCGGTTAATGAGACACTGCTTCCTTGGTTGGTGAAATTGTCAACTAGTTTCAGAGATCTACCGTTTTGTGTGGAGATGTCGCCTGTTTGATTAAAGCACATATATTCCGTTTTGTGTGCATTGACATAGAGGCCAATGCTTGCAGCGGCTCGTTCGAGACTATGCCGTAGTGTTTCAGCTTGAGCGGGTGCATTTGCCAGAATCGCTATGTCATCGGCGTAATCGGCGTCGGTAATTGTTTTTGCGGGGTACCTCCTGCTTCTTTTCTTTGTCAGCTCGAAGCCGTATTCTTTGATATTATCGATCGATGGTCTAAGATATCAAAAAATTATCCAACCAAAACTCATTTTAGTTTAGTGGGGAGCTTCTACGTCGTTGTGGCTGACGTACTTTTCTCGTAGTAAGCGAATTCGAAATCCACTTGCGTTATTTAATTCGCTTTCGGACTAATACCCTCAGGAAAAGCATGAACTTTCTTATTCATCCTATGGGTTAAATAGTATCAGTACTCTTCTCCTACAAGGATGACAATGGCATGGAATAACCCACGAAAGTTCATATGCCATTAAACAAAGAAACTGAAACCGAACCATCTTATTTTGACACAAGGTCGTGATAATGCTGTGAATTCTGAAGCCACCCCCTCCGCCTATGCACACGGCTAAAATTTATCACCACTAAGATAACGGTTTAGTCTCAACACGATGACATTATTTTATGTTAAGAAATGACGACGATTTGGTCACAGGTGCCTTCACAAGGACTTCTCAATTTCCTTTTTTATTTTTTTAGACAAAATCCAAATGATTAACTAAAGATAGAAAAGGTTTACACCACATATTCAGAGAATCGGGTAAGCGAAACTAAAACGTTCCGACCCACTGAGCATTACTTATGTGCTCGTTCCCCCCTTTCATGACTTAAACAGTAAAGTTCATTACCAACGAATACGTCCTTACAAGCCGAATCAAATGACTTAAAAAAATAAAACGCTAATGATATATATATATATATATATATATATATATGAAATGACAGAGAGTTTAAATGATTTGAATAGACATAAATATTTTATATATATATATATATATGTCGTCCATAAAAAAAGTATATCCTTTGCATTCTTTATAAAAAAAAGTCATTTTCTTCTAAACTAAGTTAGGATTATATAAGTGAAACATTATACTATGAAAACTGATTTTATTAGGTATTACCGAAATCAAAGACATTGAAACTCATTAAGCAGAAATATGGATGTCATCATCCTCAAGTCATGTTGATAGCATGGAATTCCCTTACACACACACGGGCACGCGCGTGCGCACGCACACACACACACACACACTCTCTCTCTCTCTCTCTCTCTCTCTTTCTCTCTCTATCCACCCCTATTATCCATAACGCTTGGTAGGTTTCTAGACGGCATCCAGTCCGCACAGGGCAGATATAGGGAATTCCTTGCTAGTCAGCCAATACTGGCACAACCAAAGTTCAGGTAAATCTGTGTACTTTTATTGTTTTTTTTTTGTTTCATTTCTGTATAGTTCGTTAATAATAACACCTAAAACATCTTTTTTGATTCTATAATATTCTTATAAAATCCTGCTATCTCTGATTGACAGGCCCAGTTCGCTGGGGCTGCAGAATACACCGACTGCATCTCTGCGGAGGGGTAAGACTCCCTCCAACGAGTGTCCAAGATATGAAACTAAACAATTCGATGGTGAGTCTCCCATAATACTGGTGCTTTGGGGAATGCGGAGTACTCCTTTATTGCTATCACTCCCAGATCCACTCAGGTCCGGAGTGGTAGCACCTAGTAAGGTTCTATCTATGGGTCAAATAGAACTAAACTGTGTACTTATGTTAGATTGAATTGTTTGAAATAGAACTAGGTTTTTTTTTACATTTAAACTGTACTTACACTAAACTTAATTGTTTGAAATAGAACTGTTTATATGTTTAAAATGGATTTGGTTGTGTCCTCTAAAAAGAGCATATAATAAATAAGACAAACACATACTTGGAGAGAAGAATAAAAGTTTTATATTACAGGAAACAAGTATTACCGCCAGTAGCTTTGCTACTAAACGAGCGAGTGTGGCACAAGGCCTTTTTAAGGTGGGTCTGAGCACTGGCATATCCCAAGATGCCTCGGGCCTCGTCTGCATTCCTTTAAAAGGTGACGCCTCATGTGTCAAGCAATAGAATTAGAAGAACGGTAGACTCTGAATGGACAGCCTCCTGAGGCTCGTGGAATAAGTCTGTCTCTGCCGCGCGACGTGAATGCTAGGCCTCCTCGGAATCCGCGTCAGGCAGCCTCGACTAACTACAATATCCAAAGATATGACACATCTGACCATATCCACGCCGTAAGCACCACGGCCAGTCGAAGTGTGCCCCATCTACTGGGTTGCTACTGTTAGGCAAACCGCAACAGCTTTGCTATTAAACTCCCGGTGTGAGTTACAGTTAAATGGTTTATCTTTATTGGTAGGGTCCATTGTGTATCGGAATCTGAATTGATACCTCAACAATAACCTACAATGGTTGATATGCCACATAAACCAAACTGAACCAAACCAAACCTCTAACAATAAAATTACCTTTTTTTATTTAAAAGAATTAGAAATATACTTACTTATAGGTAATGTTCTCTGTTTATATTTACACAACTCCTCCACCATTAGCATGATGTGATATTAGGTCAATTTTTAAACTGAGTAGAGCTTATTTGAATTCAGAATTTTCCTTTTCCTTGGCTAGTTTGCTAGGCAAGACAAAAGAAACCTCTAGTTGAGAGAAGAACATATGGATTCATATCTTTTTTAAACGCATTAGTGTGAAGTTAAACGCTGACAAACTCGCTCAGGATTTGAACTCGAGTCACTGAACTTCTTTTTCTACAACATAACTGTAAAGCTAAGCTCTCCAACTACGACCGAATTGAGCACTCTGGTATCCGGTTTGGTATAAAATGTAAACAAACGAACGCTACTACTTAATACCTAATAATTCCCTAGCTTACGTGGTACGCTTGTTAGCTGAGCGGTCTGATACTAAGTCTAACGTAAAGTTGGGTGGGTTTCGATCCCAGCTTCAAGCGTCCTACGTGTCTAGCCACAATGAAGAGTTGTAATACAATGAAACAGTCTGTCTGTAGATGACAATTTTTTTTACACGTACACATGGGAAGCAGCATGATGTACGTAAAGGTATTTGAAGAAACCCATGGACGACCAAACTCAATACCTAAACAGGTCCTGGACGCGAGTTTGACGACTTTACGCTCAGGATCGTTAGTTCGATCGGGGAACTACTGCTGCTCCTCTATAAGAGTGGCTTCTATAGAAGAGAATAAAACAGCCATCGAAAGATAACCATGACCCACACTCAAACCACATACACAAACCGCATCGCTCTTCGCGCGTGTAAAAAAGGGGCGCGTCCAGCTGAGGTTGGAGCCCTGGCCTCGGTGTTCGAAAAATCAGCTGCAGAGCTCAAACGACAAAAACTACTAAAATGCAAGCAAACACTACAAATAGCGACATTTAACGTAAGAACCTTAAATAGAATAGGACAACTACCAGAGCTAATCGCATCGGCCGTAGAACATAGGATTGACATAATATGCATACAAGAACACAGATACACGCACACCGAAGATATCAAATATCACGAAACTGGCAATGGATGGTCGCTCGTCACTGTATCGGCATGGAAAAACTCTGTCAACGCCGCAGTAGGAGGGGTAGGATTGCTTATAGGACCTAGAGCATTAAAAACGCTAAATAGCATTGAGAAAATACAACCTAGAATGATGGCAGCTACTTTTAACGGCAACCCCAGAGCAACAATCATCTCCTGCTACAGCCCTACCAATGTTAGTGAAGAAACTGAACTAGTCACCTTCTACGATGAGTTATCCTCATTAGTGCGTAGCATCCCGAAACACAACATGTTAGTCATTGGCGGAGACATGAATGCCCAAATCGGGAAAAACGGAAACAACAAATACAGCCTCCACAACACGTCAAATAGGAATGGGCAACATCTAACAGATTTCATGATAGAAAATAGATTAGCATGCCTCAATACAAACTACCAAAAAAAGGGAGGGCAAACTATGGACATACACGTACCCGAACAATACTAAAGTTCAGATAGACTACGTCCTTATAAACAAGAAATGGAAAAATAGTGCAATGAATTGCGAGGCATACTCCTCTTTCGAGGGTGTGTCCACCGATCACCGAATAGTCACGGCGAAAATACGACTAAGCCTACGAAAAAACGCCAAACGAACAGCGACCACCAAAAACTATGACTGGGCCCTTCTGAACAACAGAGATATAAGAGATAAATACGTATTAGAAATAAGAAACAGATACGAAACACAACAAGAAAGGACGGAAAAAAGTGCACCAAACGACGAATATGAAAATTTCGTCAATGCGCACCTAGAGGCAGCAGCGAAATGCATTCCAACAAAACTCAAAACTAAATATAGAGTCCCATGGGAAACCTTAGCGGTGAGAAAAAAACGTGCACTAGTGAAAACAGCCTCCAAAAACTCTCGAAAAAACCCAACAAATACAAATGCTTTAAAACTAAAAACGGCACAATATTAATTAGCAGCCATATATATAAAGGAACAGACAGAATACATTCAAAATCAGATAGATAAGATTAGAGACTCGGTGGAAGATAGACAATCTAGAATAGCCTGGCAAACAATAAACGAAGTGAGCAGAAGAAAGAACACAGCCAAACTGAAAGCAGCAAACCAACAAGAAAGAATAAAACTGTGGAAACAGCACTTCGAAAACTTACTTGGAAACCCACCAAAAATAACACATGAACCAATCACCAGAATAATTAGCAAACAATTAGACATTAAACTAGGACCGTTCACACAAGAAGAACTCGACTCGGTTCTCAGAAAAATTTAAAATAGGAAAGCTGCAGGGCTGGACGAGATTCCCCCAGAAGTATGGAAGACCAGACAATTCAAACGACATACTGCTCCGACACTGCAACGCAGTATACAATCAAAATCCGATAGATAGATGGATGAAGGGATGTATACTCCCCTTCCACGACCTCACAAATATTAACCATCCGTAGAATCCTTGAAGGTGTACGGGCAAAAAACCTACAAGCGACATTAATATTTGTTGATTTATCAAGGCCTTCGATTCCTCTCACAGAGGAAAGATGGAACAAATCCTACTAGCGTACGGCATACCTAAAGAAACTGTAGCAGCAATAACGATTCTCTATAGAAACACCAAAGTAAAAGTACGATCACCAGATGGAGACACAGAATACTTCGACATTGTAACAGGAGTACTACAAGGGAACACGCTGGCTCCGTACCTCTTTATCATTTGTCTAGACTATGTACTTAGAACATCGATTGACAAAATCAGATAGAATGGCTTCGAGCTGACGAAGAAAAGAAGCAGAAGGTACCCCGCAAAAACAATTACCGACGCCGACTACGCCGATGACATAGCGATACTGGCAAATACACCCGACCAAGCCGAAACACTACTGCATAGTTTGGAACGAGCAGCCGCAGGCATAGGCCTCTATGTTAATGCACACAAAACGGAATATATGTGCTATAATCAAACGGGGAACATCTCCACTCTAGACGGAACCCCTCTTAAACTAGTAGACAAATTCACTTACCTAGGAAGCAGCGTCGAATCAACCGAAAAGGACATCGACACGAGGTTAACGAAAGCATGGACAGCTATCAATAGGCTATCGATTAAATGGAAATCAGACCTAACCGATAAAATGAAACGCAGTTTCTTCCAGGCAGCGGTCACATCGATACTGATATATGAGTGCACTACACAGACGCAAACAAAACGGCTGGAGAAGAAGCTAGACGGCAATTACACAAGAATGCTACATGCAATCTTGAACAAGTCCTGGCGGCAACACCCCACAAGACACCAACTGTACGGCCACCTGCCTCCTATCACGAAAACTATTCAAGTTAGACGAACCAGACATGCAGGACTCTGCTGAAGAAGCAGGGACGAACTCATAAGAGAAGTACTCTTATGGACCCCCACACATGGCCGAGCAAAAGCAGGACGACCAGCACGAACATACATTCAGCAGCTATGTGAGGATACGGGATGTTGTCCTGAAGACCTGCCTAGGGCGATGAACGATAGGGAGGAGTGGCGAGAGAGGGTCAGGGATATTCGTGCTACCAGCGCGACATGATGATATATATATATATATATATATATGTGCGTGTGTTTGTATATATACGAGGATCATTAAATAAGTTTCCAGACTTTTTTCGTATGGGCACTTTTACTGATAGTACACACATGAAACTCTAGTCCCCTTCGAAGTAATCTCCTCCGGCTGCAATGCACTTTTGTACCGATCCAACAACTTCTGGAAGCCCCATCGAAGTCCTCTTGTGTGAGCGTGTCAATGACCTTCGTCACAGCCTCTTTCATCTCCTCAATTCTCTCATAATGACCGTCTCTGAGCTTAGGGAATAACCAGAAGTCACTGGGAGCAAGATCTGGACTGTAGGAGGATGAGGAACTGTCTCGATGCCCATCTTGGTCAAATAGTCTGTGACAACGATGGAGTTGTGGACTGGTGCATTGTCCTGGAGGAAATGCCACTGAGCCGATTTGAAGAGTGATGGCCTCTCCCGACGGAATCTCTTCCTGAACTCCCGTAAAACCTCAACATAGTAACCCTAACCCTAACCTTTTTGCCAATCAACTCTGGTGTATTGACTTCCTTACTCCTCTCACACCTCTCATTATCCCTCATAGACTCCCGCCTTCCTTGAATCTCTCATGCCACTCAGAAATTGATGCTCGATTCATCCAAGATGGTCGAAAAGCAGTCTGAAGCATTCCATACGTTTCTGTGGCGGCATTTTTTCCAAGTTTAAAACAGAATTTTATTGCACATCGTTCTTCTAAAGTGTCCTCACGTCCAGATTGCATTTTTGAAATTCACCAGCTGTGACAATCAGGTTTCAGTAGGGTGTATTCCAATTGTTGCCGTAGCTGTTGATTTGAAGCTGAAATCATAAAAATTGGTCAATCATCTCATAAGATGTATAGCAATAAGATACTGAATTTTCAAGGGTCTACACCAATTTTAAATGCCTGTACAAAAAAATCTGGAAACTTATTGAAGGCACCACGTATATTTGTATATACATATACATATATGTATATTTAGGCAGCATTTCTTCGTTAATGCAAATTCTCCCCTGATGATGGCCCAAAGTCGGGCAGAAAGTACTAGGGATACATACAACTATGGACAATACCTAAATCAAATCCCCCCGAATACGATAAAAGTAATACTGGAATTCGAACGGATCCAGAAGAAAATATGTAGGCATAAAATGTCTATTATGTTCAATGAAATTTGCATTAACACACATATATATATATAGAGAGAGAGACATACACAGACATATACATATATATATATATATATATATATATATATATATATATATACGTATATACGCACACATACATATGCGGACATACTTATTCTAACACAGCTGAGTTTTAAATTAACCTTTTTGTTATAATCATAATCATGTTGGCAAAAGATAAAATCTAACTTTTTTCCCAGTCGCTCAACACCGTATTTTCTTTTATTACTGATTTTTACGAACACAAGTATTATTACTAATAATAATATCATGTTAGATTCTGTTAGATCAAAAATTGTTATCATTATTTTGAATGAGTATTATTCGGTCTACTTAGTAAATAATACCTATCTGAAATTTAATTAAAAATTTTCATTGTGTAATATTCGATGCAGGTGATGAATCAAAATTGGTTTGGTTTATAGCATTGCCAAATAAGAAAATTCTGTTGGAAAATGGTGTATATATTTTGTTTTCATCATCATTCATATTCTGACATAACCATATATATATATATATATATATATTGTGATTTTAAGGCGCAAGGACTGAGACGCATTGCTACTCTAGCTAAGGCGGCATTGACGGAGTTTTTCCATGCTGATGCTAAGACAAATGCACAATTGTTACCGGTATCATGGTATTTTAATTCCAGTCCAATATGGTGAGATCAGTGATTTGGCACATGTAAGTCAGTTAGCGACTGTAGTCGAGGGCGACCAGAAGGCTCCCTTTTCAATAGCTACTACACCGAGGTGTAGAGGAGGGCGCTACTTCTTTCCCTGGATTGCTCCACTCTACCCTTGATACTTACCTTATATTGCTGAGTGTTAAACAAGGAGGTATCAAGTACCATTTTTAAAGTTTTTGGTATGACGCAACCTGCGATTGAACCTAAGTCTCCCGGACCATTGGCGAACACTTTACCCACTAGGCCAATGGCACGTATATTATGCCTACATTGTGATCGGCTGCAGATGCTGCAAGTTTGAGTAACTGGTTTATTGTATTTAAAGACCTACAGTTAAATGTCGCTGTTTACAATGTTTTTAAAAAACAAGAATTGTGTGTGCTACATTTAATGGCAACCCCTGCATAATGATCATCTCTTGCTACAGTCTAACCACGACCACGAGTTATCTTCTCTTGCTCGACACATTCCTAAGTATAATATACTAATCATCGGTGGAGACGTCAAGGCTCAATTAGGAAAAGATGAAAATAATAAATTTAGCTAACCCTAACCCTGCTTAATAGAAATGGTAAATATCTTACAGCTTGTTCACTCGAGAACTGTCTTTCATGGCCAAATACTAAAATCCAAAAAAAGGATGGAAAACTATGGATCTACACGAAATAACGCTAAAGCACATCATAAACATGAAGTGGATAAATAGAGCTGTGAAGTATGAGGCATACTCCTCTTTTAAAGGAGTATCTTCTGATCACATGTTACGACTGGTACTCATTTACCAATAGAAATATAAGCAATAAATATACGGTAACTATAAAAACTGGAGATATCTGAAAGACATACTTCTAATGTCGAATATGAAACCTTCATCAATGTTTTCTCGAAGCCGCAGAAGGAGAAGTAGCACCAGCAGCAGTGTGCATAGCAACTAAATCAAGAGCCAAATATAGACTTCCATAGAAGTCACAACTAGTTTGGATGAAACGAAATAACTTTAAAAAGCCTCCTTACTCAATAAAAGAAACCCAACAAATACCAACGCGAAGAAACTTAAAAAAAAGCCCCGAACGAACTAAGCAACACATACCAAAAGGTGCAATTAGAATAAATTCAGGGTTAAATGAATAAAATTGGAAATTCAGTTGAAGATCACGAATAGCTTGGCAGACAGAAATATGAAACAAACTGTCAAAACCCCACGTTATGACAAGTCCTCATTTACCAACAATGATGTAAGCAATGAATATACGGTAAATGTAAAAAACAAGTTTGATTTTATTGAGGAGACATCTAAAAGACATACTCCGAATAACGAATATGAAAACTTTGCTACTGCTCAATTGGAAGCAACAGTAGAGTACATACCAACTAAATCACGAGTCAAATGTTGAGTTCCATGGGAGTCACTACTAGTTAGGAAGGAACGATATAACTTTTAAAAAAAGCATTCTAACTCAAAAAAGGAATCCAACAAATATCAATGCACAGAAACTTCAGAAAGCCCAGAGAGAACTATCAAACACGCACAAGATAGAACTATTAGAATACATTCAAGGCCAAATTGATAAAATTATAGATTCGGTCGAAGATATTCAATTATGAAAAGCTGGGCAGACAGTGAATGAAGTGATTTGAAGGAAATGTACCTCGAAAGCAAAACTAAAAACTGCCTGCTAGGAAGAAAGACTTCTGAAGTGGAAAGAACCTTTCAAGAATCTGCTTGGAAAACCTCCAAAAATTACTTACAAACCTATTTTTAAAAAATTATTAATGGCTAACTAGTCGTCAATTTAGAAAAGTTTACGAATGATGAACTTTAAGCATTACAGAAAAAAATTAAAAGCAAAAAAACCGCAGGTCTTGACGAAAAACCTTCTGCAGTTTGGAAGACCAGAAAGTTTGAAAATATATTTCTCCGACTGTGCAACGCATTTTATAAACAAAACAAAATAGAGAAATCGACGAAAGTTTGCATCTTTCCCTTCCCTAAGAAAGGCAACTTCGAAATCACTAAGAACTACAGAGGTATAAATGTAACTGCTATTGTTGCTAAGTTTTATAACGCCCGAATTCACAATTGTATCAGACTCGAAATTGCGAAAATCTGTCGAATCATTGAAAAAGGTTGAACAAAGAATAATAGCACAACATTACTGTCCGTACATTTCTTCAAAGTATTCGTTTCAATACCCAGAGAAAAGATGGAAGGAATACAACTTGCATATGGTCTTCCCAAAGAAACTGCCATCGCTATAATGATTTCTTACAAAAACACGAAGGCAATGGTTCACGATGGAGAAACTGATTTCTTCGACATTGTCGTTGTAGTCTTGGCAAGGAGATTCATTAGCATCATATTTGTTTATACTCTGCCTAGACTTTAACTTCAATAGATTCAATAAAATACTTCGAACATTAATTGATCTACTAAAAGAAAATGGCAAGAAGCAGACGATATCATGCAGAAACTATGACAGACGCCGACTACATAGACGACAAAGCAAGTACATAAAACCAAGCGGAATCTCTTCTGTAAAGCATTCAGCAAGCAGCAGGAGACAGGCAATGAAAATAGCAAAAAGTGAATGTTTTAAACAAGAAGCCAAGTCTGCTCTTAGTGGTAAGTTTCTCAAATTAGTGAACCAGTTCACATACCTCGATAGCAATATCTCATCTACTGAAAGTGATGTCAACATATACCTTACAATGGCAAAGAATGTTATTGACTGGTTATCGATTATACAGAAGTTTGATCTATCTGATAAAATAAAATTGGATTTCTTCCAAGATGTAGCTTTATCCCTACTACTATATGGATGCACCATATGGACGCTTACAAAATACAGATAGAAAAAGCTAGATGGGAACTTCACAATAACACTGTCTTGAATAAATCTTGAAAGTAACATTGCAAAACAGCAGCTTGACGACCTCTTCTCATTTCACAAACCATTCAAGTAAGACGAGCAAGACACAAGGGGCACTGCTGGAAAAGCAAAGACAACTTCATAATCGACGTCGTTCACATATGGACTTCTAAATATGGACATGCCAGTGTTGACCGACCAGCAAAGACTTACATCAACTCTGTGAGGACACAAGATGCAGCTTACTAGACCTGCCAGGAGCGATGGATAATCAATCGATGCGGAGAGAGAGAGAGAGAGAGAGAGAGAGAAAGAGTCGGGAACTCTGAGCCACCAATACGACTTTATTATTATAATCCTATTTACCCAACCCCTCCGCTCGGGCAGGATATGACACAAGGTCAATTTTTTTATTTTAAGCGGAGTTTAACAGGTTTGAATTCAGAGTTTTCCTTCTCCTAGACATGTTGCCTCAAAAAGAAGAAGAACTCAGTCTGTCCTACTATTTACCCATAGCTGGAGGGAGAATAATTTGATTCATATCTTTCCCTAGAGTATTGGTACTATGTGAAATGCAATCAGTCTCGTCCAGGATTTGAACTCGTGTCGCCGTGTCAATTTCCTACGACGACAACCATTACACCACGGGCACCTCCGACTTTGTTATTATTATTATTATTATTATGATTATGATGTGATGTTGTTAACCTAACAAAAGGTTTTACTGAATGAAAAATAAAATGAAGGTTTTAAATGGAATGGGAATCTTTATAACATTAGCAAAATACAACTCACCAGCTGCGTGAAGAATGTACCCACTACTAGTGGTGACTACTTAGTATAATTTACCCCGCCCACAGTAGTTTTCAACGTATTTATGAGGAATAGGACATACCCATTAATGTTTTCTGATAGGGTATATATATATATATATATATATATATATATATATATATATATATACTTAATTTTGTCGTTTACTTTATTTATGAATGTCTCATTGGGTGCCCCATTCATTTGGCCTTGTGCTACATCGAAGCAAAGAGCTTCGTAAATTACTACTTTATTTATCAATGTCACTGACGTAGCAATAGTAAACATACTTTCATTACAACTTGTATATATATATATATATATATATATACGACTTTGGGCTAAAAAGTTAATTTAATGACATGATATCTGCTGTTGATGTCTTTTTTAACCAGGGTGTTTCAAGCACTAAGCACTGATGAAAAAATGCGTGAACTACAAAAGAGACTATGTTGAAAAATAAACCTCATTTGGTCTCATTCCATACGCATATCTTCGTCAGCCAATCAACATTTTATTCAACCATCGTAAATACTAACACACACATACACATACACACACACACATATATATATATATTTATATATATATATGTAGTTTGCTTAATCGTAAATAAAGTATGCTCAATATCGGTGTTTGGGCTCATACTAGGTCTATCTAAAAAGTGACGGGAATGGGTGCGCTGTGTGAGCTCTGGGCGAAAGAGGGATTAGCGGATTGTTCTATAATCTAATAAGATACCTTTAGATTATATGACTGCAATCTTAGCTTTCTGCAACCATTGCATTTTTTCACATTCTTTTGTTTACACCTCTTTTTCAGGTCGTTCAGCAATGAACATCGAGGAATAAATGACGAATGCCGAGCAACAAATATATCCTAAATGTTAGTTCCGGTTGGGGAGAACTCTGTCGAGACACTTGAAATACTTCAACAAGTGTATAGAGGTAACACCATGTCGTGGACACGTGTTTTTGTTTGGCACAATTGGTTGAAAGAAAGGTACGAGGAGTGAAAGTTGATTCCAGGAACGGGAGGCTTTCAACAAGCAAGGCTCTGGTCAACGCCGAGTGGGTTAGGCAGATGGTGTGTGGCGATCGTCGGTTGACGGATCGAGTGATTGCAAGTCAGCTAGATATGAAAAAGGACAGTGTTTAGAAGATTATCCCTGAATACTTGGACAGACAAAAAGCTTGCAATAAAATGGAGCAAAGACTTCTGAACGATAATCTGAAGGAACTCCGCATGCAGATGTGCCAAGAGATAATCGAACGGCTTCAAACTGAACGAGATTTGCTTCGTAGAATCATCATTAATGATAAGACGTAGATTTTTAATACAAACTGGTAACCTCCAGAACTTTCAGTGTAAATCACCGAAGAAAACAATGCAGTCTAAGTGAAAAGTCAAAGTCATGTTGATCATGTTCTTCGATGGAAGGAGTAACTTCCATAGAGAGTTTTTGTTACCGGTCCAGACGATCAATCAGTAAGTCTATTCGGGGATCCTACCACGTATGCTTCGCTCAGTGTGCGAAAAGAGACGAAAGTTGTGGCAGGACAAATTGTTGCTGCTTCACTATGACAATGCACCAACTCACAACTTATCCTCCTCCGGCAGTTCCTGGCCGACTGGAAGATCATTGTGCTGTAACAAGTTCCTTATTCCACTACTCTATTCATCTGATCTTGCTCGGTGGGAATTTTCTTTTCTTCAAATTCAAGAGGATCATAAAAACATGGCAGACCAGGATGAGAAAGTGCATTTGACTCTTCGAGGATCACTTTGAAGGGGAAAACAATTTAAATGTTGCTTGGAATAGAAATAAATTGTTTGTGACACCAGTCCCGTTACTTTTCCGACACACTTACATATCCAAGTTAGGCTAAATTGATACGATAATCACAATTAACTGATTGTCATCAAGTGCATTTGACTATGTATTTATGCCACCATAAATCATCATCATCGTCATCATCATGTCGCGCTGGTAGCACGGATATCCCTGATCCTCTCTCGCCACTCCTCCCTATCGTTCATCGCCCTAGTCAGGTCTTCAGGACAACATCCCGTATCCTCACATAGCTGCTGAATGTATGTTCGTGCTGGTCGTCCCGCTTTTGCACGGCCATGTGTGAGGTCCATAAGAGTACTTCTCTTATGAGTTCGTCCCTGCTTCTCCACCATAAATCATATATATATATATATATATATATATATATATATATATATAGTCTTTTATTCACAGAATTAGTACCATAAATAAATATAGTTTTTGACGGAAACTATGCGAGGATCTCTCTCTCTGTCAAACAGTTGTCGACAGGATAATATTTACGTATTGGCAATTTAACTAAGAATCAGTGTGTAGTTCTGTGCACGTATATACATACACAATATATATACATATTTATGTGTGTATGTGTATTTGTGCGTGTGTTTGTGTGCTTTTGTGTGTTTATGAAATATATGTGTATGTGTAAGTACGTGCAACGATATGCGCAGAATAGAGCCCTCTTGTTAATATGCAGGTTGATACTTTCCTTCATCGCAGTATATCATTGTTTTATGTTCAACTAGTGTCATACAGAGAGAGAGAGAGAGAAAAAGAAAGAGAAAGAGCGAGAGAGAGAGAGAGAGAGAGAGAGAGAGAGATGTGCAGTAGCAGAAGAGAAACACAGAGAGAGAGAGAGAGAGATATGCAGTAGCAGAAGAGAGAGAGAGAGAGAGAGAGAGAGATGTGCAGTAGCAGAAGAGAAACAGAGAGAGAGAGAGAGAGAGAAAGAGAAAGAGAAAGAGAGAGAGAGAGAGAGACACGCAGTGAGCTGCTCCAATTTATTCCTCTTTTTACTCTCCGCTACAATAAATCAGTTGGAAAGACTCACTCATTTTTACTCCCACCCTTACTGATTTGGAGAGCTAGGCTTTTTTTCATTTTTTTTACTTGTATTTTTTTACTTTTATTGCCTTTTTGTTGCCTTTTTGTTGCTTTTTTTCTTACGGTTATTTATTCGTGTTTTTTTTCTTGTTACTTTTTGTATTGTTTTTGTTTCGTGTAGTTTTTGTGTTTGTTTACGTGTTTGTTTTCGGCGTAGAGGAGCCGTGGTGGGTGGAGGTTAATTTCAGTTTTCTTTTTTGGCGGCGGACGATGGTGGTGGAGGAGAACATTTTTTGTCATCAAAATCTCGAGGTAACCTTATCTACAATCCCAACCAGGTGTCATTTCTATTGCATGTCATACGCCGACAAAGCCGGGACACAGCAAACACACACACACACACACACACACACACACATATATATATATATATATATATAAGTGTTCATGTGTAGTGTGTACTTGCACATATATGCATACATTTTTTTAATAAATGTGTATCTATCATATGTATATAAATGTACATATCTATGCTGTGACAGACAATTGAGTTATGCATTTGCATATTCATCAGCACTCACATAAATATTATATATATATATATATATATATATATATATATATATATATATATATATGTCAAAAAGAACAGCCAAGAAAACATGTTTTTTACGAACAAGTTAACGTAATTCCGGATTGAGTGAATCTAGTCCCAAATGATAGAGAAGTTTAAGATCTTTTTTCTGGCTAATTAGCAATGAGTCAATTTTTTCTTTTTTTTGATGGACTTCAAATAAAGGTAATTTTCATTGTCTCAAGCCATTTAAAGAATGGAGTGAACTATCTTTTTAGAGTTTTTCCAAATGAGTTTTCTTAGG
>OY757940.1:25278966-25461466 GCA_963585895.1 Sepioteuthis lessoniana
AATAAATAAAAAAGTAAAGTTGGCGACCATAGTCGAGGGTAACCCGAAGGCTCCCTTTTCGATAGCAACTACACCAAGGTGTAGGGGAGGGCGCTACTCCTTCCCTGGATTGCCCTACTTTACCCTTGATCCGTACCTTATAATGCTGAGTGTTAAGCAAGGATTCATCAAGTACCATTTTTTGAGTCTTTGGTATGACTCGACCTGGGATTGAACGCAGATCTCCCGGGCCATTGGCGAACACTCTAACCGCTTGGCCAATGTCCGGTACTAAATAAAAAGCATTTATATATTTCGAATTTAAGGAGACATGCTGAGTGCAACGGCAAATGTCATAAGAAATCGAATCGGTGATCCAAGTTCAGATCTATGACGAGGCTCTCAACGTTTTACTTCGCGTTTCGGAAAGACATAAATCCAGTTGTCTTATCTCCATTTACGGGCAAATAGTAGGGCAGACTGATTTCTTTAGTTTTCGTTAGGCAACCAGTCTCGGTGGAAGAAAACTCTGAAATCAAACCAGCAGTACTCCGTTAACACATTGATCGCCACTCAAATCTTCTCGTGGCGGAGGGCTTGGGTAAATGCATACTCTTCGATTTCTATCAAAAAATCCCTGAACGTTTTCTATTTATCTTAAATAAATAATTTAAGTTCTTTTCAAATTTTATATGGATTCTAAGTTGCTTCTAAATTAACTTTATTTTAGTTCTACGATGGAAAAGCCTCAGCATTATTGCAAGTTGTCAAGCATCTTTATCATTATTATTTTGAGCTTAAGGTTCTTGCTAATTTATTCTCCATTCTTCCTTAAGTGTTTATATTTGCCCAACCCCTCCGCCACTGAAGGATGCGAAACAAGGTCAATTTTTTTAAAGCGGAATACAGCTGGTTTGCATTCAGAGTTTTCCTTCTCCCAGATTGGTTGCCTGATTAATGTTAAAGAACTCTGTCCAACCGACAATTTACGCACAGATGGATGCAGAACAAACGGATTCATGCCTTTCCCAAGAGCATAAGCTCCAAGCAAAAAGCCTCGACAAGATTTGAACTCAGTTCTCCGACTTCTTCCGCGGATAACCGTTACAGCAAACGCCTCTCCTAAAATATATACCACCACAGATGAATAGCTTACCATTAAAGTTTTGAAATAAAGTCTTGAAATTATCTCATAGATTATGCAGACTAATGCCTTCATCGTTTTTCTTTCCTTTTTTTTTTTTTTTTTTTTTTTTTTTTGTAAATGTATCGACTGGTCTCTTCCTTGGTGTATGTGGTCTCTGATTAATATATCATTATTCCATGGATTGTATAGACGAGCATAAATTTCAGTTTGATGAAACATCGATTATAGAAAGTTTTGGACAAAATTTAGCAAACAAAATAAAATTTATCAACTGAAAATTATTACTATTATTGTCAT
The DNA here is from genome assembly GCA_963585895.1 of Sepioteuthis lessoniana. Classification (NCBI taxonomy): domain Eukaryota; kingdom Metazoa; phylum Mollusca; class Cephalopoda; order Myopsida; family Loliginidae; genus Sepioteuthis; species Sepioteuthis lessoniana. Next base: position 25,280,390 of record OY757940.1, read on the forward strand.
TAGTTTTTATTTTCTTTCATATTTTAATTTTTATTTATTTTTCAATGCAACTTACTCATTTTGGTGGGAATTCCCAATGATGTAATGGTTAAGGAGCTGGACTGTGACATCCGAGGTAGTGAGTTCGAAATACAGTCGCCCAATTGTGTTCACTTTCGGACTAATACCTTCAAAAAAAGTATGATCCCTCTTACTACTTCCTCACCCCACCCCGAGATGGTTTAAATAGTACCGCTAATGTTCTTCAACAAGGATGGAATTAGCATTAAATTACCCATGAAGGCTGATATGCCATTAAACAAAAAACCTAACCCGCAACACTTGGTCTATTGTTTCTATATCACGGACATATCGGAAACTATTTGTAAGTAAGAGACTTTAACCTATGTTCCTTTTCTACTGAGGACTTGTTATCCATACCATTTAGTTTACCAAATATGTTATGCGATCCATTGCTACGGCAAAAGTCTGAATCACACCTATAACTAATCCCCTTTATCTTCTCTCGATCTGTCGTCACCATGTTTCTTTCTTTCTTTCTTTCTTCAATAGTATTTTAAACTTCGCAGGTTATTTAATGCCACAGCCATCCTTGTAAAACAGTAATAATTCTATTAAATCCATAGCTTACTATTGTTTTTACCCACTAGTGGTGTTAGTAACATATTTTAGTAGCCCAGTAAGCAAGAGAATGTAGAATACACAGACTGCATCTCTGCAGAGGGGGGTAAGATCCCACAATGAGTGTCCTAGATATGACACTAAATATGATGGTGAGGCTCCAGTAATGCTGGAGCTTTGGGAAATGCCGATTACCTCTTCTTTACCAATGCTCCCAGATCCACTCTGACCAGGAGTGGTAGAACCTAATAGAGTCCTGTCTATGGGTCAAATATAACTGTTTGGCATTTAAACTGAGTACAAAGAATGTCATGCTAAATTGAATAGTTAGAAATAGAACTGTTTGATCATTTAACTATGTGTAACAAATGACTTATGTTTAATTGAAATGTTAGTGATATATAGCAATACCTGGAACCATTTAACTGTGCGCAAACAAATGAGTAATGTTGAATAGAATAATTAGATGTTAAATAGAAATACTTGAAACTCTTTAGCTGTCTACTTAAATTGAAATATTGGTATAACATAGCAATTACTTTGAACCATTTAACTGTGCGCAAAGGAACGAATACTGTTGAATCGAATTATTAATGTGAAATAACAATACTTGTAACCATTTCACTGTCTGCAAATTAATGATTAATATTCCTGAGAGTTATTATTGTTTGATAGCAATAATTGAAACCATTTCACTGCGTAGAAACAATAGCAATACTAATGTGCGAACAAATTGGAAATGAAATTACCTACAAACTATTCACCTACAAATCATATGGATATCCATTTAACTATGTGCAAACAAATGACTGATAATAAAAAGAATTATTCGCGTCCGATCGAAATACTTGAAAGCATTTAACTGTGTGAAAAAGAATGAGTTTAGGCTCGTTTAAAAAAGTATATGTATAAAGACCGGTTGGTTGGTTGGTTGGTTGGTTGGATTTTATGGCATATCCACCTTTGTAGGTTATTTAACGCCAAATCCATTTTTATGAAAATAGTTCTATTTCAAACAATTCAGTTTAGCATAAGTATACAGTATAGATATAAGTACGGTTTATTTGTGAAAAACGTTTAGCTATTCAGTTTAGTCAAGCAGTTCTAATTCAGTTTAGTATAAGGACAGATTCTGTTTACACGCCGTTAAATGTCAAAATAGTTCTATAGTAAATTAATCAGTTTAGTTGGTTGGTTGGTACGTATAAAGAGGATTTGGCATAAGATGACCAATAATTATTGAAATGCCATAAAACCAAACCAAACAGAACAAAACTATATTTTACTAAATACTTTTAGGTTTGGTTTTCCTGAACACTCGTTGGAAGAGTCTTACTCGGTGGGTGTATTTTACAGCCCCAGCCAACAAGGCAGACTTCTTTTTAGAAGAAACATTGTCATTTGCTTTTATCAATAGTAGCTTATTTTCTTTTATCGTTTAATTTTAATTGTTATTTTATCAAAAAATCAAAGTATCAACAGCTTGATAGCCATTTGTAAGAAGCTGAATACTTTCCAACTTTAATAAATGTAAAATACAGTAAAGAATGTAATAAAAAGAGCCACGAAAGACAAAAAAATCATTCTTTCTTTTTCTTAGACTGAAGACGTGACATTTTCATCATAGACAAAGTGTACAGATTCTTTAATCTTTGACAAAAGTACAAATTTCTTCATAAATACATCCGTAATTTTTTACTGGTTCTGTATTTTGCATACTTCTGTGCATGAATACGTAAACATACATTCACATAAAGCTGATATATATGTAACATATACGTATGTTTATGTGTATATATCCATACTTATACAGATATACACACACAAGATACATAGATATGTGTATATATATATATATATATATATATATGGGCTATTAGTATATATATATATATATATATATATGTGTGTGTGTGTGTGTGTGTGTGAGGTATGTTAAAAAAGTGTGAAGCTGTAGTTATCAAGAGATAAAGGATTAATAAACGAGAATTTAATTTTTTTCAACGCACTTATTTCAGTGAGTTTTCTATTGGTCAAAGCACCACGAAAAAACCTGTTTTGATATGTTCAGTTGCTGTGACGCCATATTTCTTTTAATGTCTTCCATCTCCTAGAATATTTCCTTTGATATGAGCTTTCAATTTGCAAAAAAAGAAAAAGTCCCAAGTGGATAAGTCTAATTGATATGGAAGGTGCTGCATTCATACAAGCCTGTGTTTTCCTAAATAAATAATTAAATAAAACAGCTGATCAAAAAGTATTGATAATTGCCTCGTTGAGGTAATTTCAAATTCTGGACAGGGCATATAATCATTTCTTCTACGAGCTAATGGTAAAATAGTTGGATAGACTGGCTTCTCTAGCCACAGCGGGACAAATAGTCAAGGAAAAGAAAAAACTCTGAAAAATGGCAAACTTGCAGAGTGTTTAGAGTTGGTATACCGAACACTTCCGCCACGTGCAGGATGTGACATAAAGGTCAATTTTTCAGGGGAGCAATGAAGGCTTCTCCTTCTCTTAGACGGGCTGCTACACCAAAGCTAGTCGGTCCAACTATCTACCCATAGCTAAAGGAAAAAAGAAATAGATGCCTTTCCCAAGGATATTTGTGTAAAGTGAAACGCAAACAGCCTCATCTGTGATTTGATCTCGTCCCGTCAAGTCTGTTTTCAATAACGATAGAGTATTTAGTGTATCTACGATACAATGGAGCACCATTTTTCTTTTATCAGCGCGTCCAAAAAATCTGGTTGCCTCTACACAAACCTCCACCACTATGAATAAATCACCAGAGAACGTAGTCCAACATTTTATCTGTTTAAGTGAACGGCTTTTCAATGATAAGCCACCCTCAATTAGAGAATACATACATATATATACATATATAGATATAGTAGCTATTGAAAAGGGAACCTTCGGGTCACCCTCGACTACAGTCGGCCAACTACTATATATATATGTTTTAATTGCATAGACAACGTTGCTTGGTGACTCTGTCTTGCATTCTATCAAAACTATGCTGTTCATATGCTCTATCACAGATATTGAGCACTCTTTCTTAATAAATAAAGCAAACTACATAACTATATTATTAATATTATATACATGTGTGTCGGGTGAATGTGTGTATGAGTGACAGAGAGCTAAAGAAACAGAAAGAAAGAAAGAAAGAAAGAAAGAAAGAAAGAAAGAAAGACCTTTCAAAATGCATGTTTTTTAATAGAAATAGTTGTAGCATCGTTTCTGGCAAAGTCAGTCGTTTGTTTATTACATGTTCCAGAGATTAGTGCTCGGATCAAGGATTTATATACATCTATCCTGTACGGACACTGGATGTTGCATAGAGGAACTGCTAGGTGTGATGGGCAACAAAAACAATTGGCAATAGAAAATCAGAGAAATCCGTGCTATCAGCACGATTTGATGATGATAATGATATATATAATCTTTGCTTTGTGTCTGTCTAATCTCAGTAAAACGACCCGTCATCCTTTTTACTGAAAATAAGTAAAGAATGAAGAATGAGTTTTAAAAAACAACATTTGACAAATTATTCATAATTTTTTAAATACCAGCACAAAATATTCCTTCCCCACCGAAGATCATCTTCAAATTTTATAAGGTGATTTCTAACTTTTAATAATATTGGATAGATTTTTTTTAAAGACTGCATTCCCGATAAATTAATAAATCTGATACCCAGTTGGAAAAGCTGTTGATGGGCAAGACGGACTGACATGCCGTTAAAACCAAACAATCAATCTTTCACCGGATGCATAAAGAGTCTGGAACATTCTAACCTTTCTATAAGTTTTTCAAAATTCAAATTGGGTTATGTTCATTACTAAAGTAAATTTGGATTTTGCCAAATAATATAACCGGATTATTATGGCTGCAAAATGCAAGGATATAATTATTTTAAATCTTTATTAGATAATTTCTTCAGAAAAAAACAAACAAAAACAAGAGTCACCCTTAACCCTATCCCGAAATTGGCGACCTGGGTCAGCAGCAAAAATATCGGTTTAATATTCAGACTATGAAAACAGCTTTTTTTTCTTTTTTCCAACTTCTTAATTGGAATTTCACTAATAACCTTGCACCTGGAACACATATGTTGTATATTTATATTATTGATAATTTGAATTTAATGTAGGTTATATTTGCCACGTGACTTAAAGTAGTATTTTTTATCAACACCGTGACTATTTCATCTTATTATATATAAAAGCCAAATTAGCCGATTCTAATTAACAGTTTTCTTAATTCAACCAATTAACTTTTAAATGATACGCCATTTAATTTTTGATGATGACGATGATGATGATTTTCTAGGTTCTCAAAAATGTCCCACTTCTTCTTCTTCTTCTTCTTCTTCTTCTTCTTCTATGAATTACACGTTATACAACGCATCACTTCAAATTTCTGTCTTCTGTATCGCCTAACACTCGGCAATTTTTTTTCTTTCTTCTCTAGACAACAAACCATTTCAGAGAGGTGGCACACATTTTGCCTTTTCTCAATCTTTACTTATATTCTTGGCTTATGATAATCTCTCATACGTAATATTTATCGCGAGGCCGATTTTCGTCACGTGAGACACAATTTGGCAGCTTCGAATGCTTTTGCCGAAATCGTAAATGTGATGAACCACACTGGACAGTGAGATGCTCAGCCAGCTTGATACTCTCCAAGTGTTTCTAGCTGAATTTTTTTCTCTGTGTCTTGGAGCAAGATCTCAAAATCCACGGTTATAGGGCTACTTGATCTTATCATCTGTTAGCTGTCCCATGATCAACTGTGCCTTCATCTTTCGCACAACAAATGCTTTTGGTTGCTTACACTGCGTTCTGGCCCAGTTCAAAGTCGTAATGTATAAGTTTTCAATTGAGACAACTTTGCACGTTCATCTGTACGATTTTCAAATCACACACGGGGTGAAGCTATGTGAAGCAACGTGTGAGTGTCCTAGCTACCACAATACAACCAATTATAGCGGGTACCTTCCATGGCTTGAACTGCTGCGGTCACGTGATATACACGCCTCAAATTAGTGCGTACGAAAATATTGCCAAACTTTTGATTTGTCTATGAATAATCGAAAGCCAAACTTGCTAACTTACTTTGAAGAATTTTATTGATGTACGTAAACCCGTCATGGAAAGTTAGTCTTGCAAATTACTACCGTGTAATGAGTTCGATACTCACTGGGTGGTGCATTCAAATCTAAGCCATGCTCAGTTATTTTTAAGGGGGAACGTTCAAGTCATGCTGAAAGCACTGGTTCGCGTCAATTCATCCAAGTTAAGCAACGATGAAATTGAATGGGTAACAACCTCGGCACTGTAAGCAAGCTGAAGCCTGTGAGTTAGATGAAGCAAAATTAAATAATTTCAAAGTTTAAAATTCATTTTTTTAAATCTCATTTTATGTGCAATCAATAAGGTTCGATCTTAATACCAAGACATGAGTCTTTTGCTCACTAACAACCGCAGCTACTTATCCGAATACAGTTGCGCGTGGTGAAAGTGTCGTGATAGGAAATAGACACGGTGACCCGAGTTCAAATCCTGAACGTGGTAGTTTGCAAATCATATATCACTAATACTAATTGGAAAGATATGCATTCAACTATTCTCCCTCCAGCTATGGGTAAATAGTAGGGCTGAGTCGGCTTTTTATATTGGTATAACAACCGGTCTTAGAGAAGAAACTTTGAATTTAAACCTGTTGAATGCTGTTTAAAGATTGACCTTGCATCTCATCCAGTTCACACAGACTGGTTCGGTAAATACTTACTTATCTAAATGAGGTTCATTGATTGATTTATTTTAATTTTTCGTCAAATTATTATTTTTTTTTTTTTATAAAAGATCTTTAATCGTGCATGGAGTGTTACTTTCTTCACTACACTATATATATATATATATATATATATATATATATATATATATTGGTCTACGTTCATCATCGTAATGGTCTAAGCTTATATCTCTCGTCATTGAAAGTTTTGCAATACAACAAATAATTACATGAAGAGGTTACCTTTTCTAAAGGAATTCCTATAATGAGACAGTAAAACTGTAGGATCATAAGTTTATGCAAAAGCGCTGTGTGTTAATGGCAATGATGCTTCAGCCCTGAAACCATATCTGATCCCAGAGACGCAACGGTTTTGTTTTTTTTTTGGTCATTTGTAATAGATGTAATATGTTTAATAGATGTAATATGTTTATTAAAAGCCGCATACATTCTTTCGCCATTTTAAATCAGGTTTTCGTTTTGTTTTTTGGGATGTGATACCAGTCTTTTCGATCATGACTGGTCATCATTAAGAATGTACAATATCGATTTTAAGTATTTACTTTTGTGGATATTCACTGCGTTAGTTAAGGAATCAAGTCTCTGATACATTCCCTATTTATTAATAAAATTTTCAAGCAAAAAATATGCATGAGATTTTATTAAAAAGACTAAAAAAAGCAACTGAAGGTAACTCCGTCCTTCATTGTTCTCATGAACACAATACCATAAGTGTGTATAAGACAATATTTTTTCCAGATTTTTCAGCCAAAACGTTAAGGCTGCATATTATTCACGAGAACCAATTATTACATTTTTTTTTATTTTGGCAAAGTTCATCGACATATTCCGGACGGCATAAGTAAAAGTAAGATATATCTATCGTCTAAACTAACTAATGTGTAACAAACACTTCGATTTAATACTGCAACTGAGAAATACTAACTGGAATATTTGCTTGTTTATAATTCTTTTCTTCTATTGTGGACTTATTTTCGGCGAAAACTTGTTCCATTTTCGCGCGAACATATCCTTGTTTTGCTTTAAATACCATTGTAAATTTTGTTTCAAAACATTATATAAACTATGTAATTTTTTTTTTAGTTAATATAAACCGGACAAAAAGGTTTGAAAAAATCTTAAATTTCGTTTAAATTTCGCCGCTACAAATTTAAAAAAATCAATGAGTATTATACCCGAAACTTTCTTTTCCAGAATTTTGTTGCCGAAAATTAGAGGTGCGTGTTATACAGAAATACGTGTTATACACAACTTATTACTGTAATAACAATAAAATTTCTTTTGACGTTTTAACAGTACAATTTACAATTTTAATATTTTTGCTTACGAAAAAAATAACAAAAATAAGTACTTGTCTATTTAATTACAAGAAGATGAATTTATAAAATTGATAATTTATGTTCCGGATAATGACAATCCACTGATGAAACATCTATAATTCTATCTATAAATTCCTTTAAATTATAAGACCGTATTCGCTGGAAAGAAAAGCAAAAAGAATGATAATTAGACACTCATTATTTATTGTTTTTGCATTTACCTCCCCTACTCACGTACGACAGAGATGTGACTTAAGACTAATTTTTTTGCGAAGTTTAACAGGTTTGAATTCAAGGCTTTCTTTCTCTGAGACCAGTTATCATACCAAGATTAGAGAGCCCTGTCTGCCCTACTATTTACCCATAACTTGACGGAGAGTAATTGGATTGATACCTTTCTCAAAGTTATTAGCGCTATGAGAAATGAAAAGCGTCTAGATCAATATTTGAACACAGGTCATCGGGTTCATTTCCTGCGACGATAACAGCTAAGCTACGAGCACCTGTTTTTAATTATGCATGTTGCATGTATTCTTGACGTTATAAATTGAGATTCTACACTGTTCTGGGAGATCTATCTGATATCAAATAATGTTCAACAAAAAATACCATTTGATTTGACTGAAATGAACGACTTCAGTATTTCTTAGAATCTTAAATATCCGTTTCAAACATTAATTTTGGGTTGGTGTGACGTAATGCAGATCTCATTCACTTGGGTTGTTCAAGCGCTTCAATGCTTCAGACATGCGCATTGGCAACAAAAAAAAGTAGATTGTGAAGTTATCTCTGAAACGTTCCACAAATGAATGATTTCTACTGAAGTTGAAACGTCCAGTTTTCAAGGCCCTCAACAGCCTCTTAACTTTCTTAGATAGCCATCTTGCTATTTTCTTCTGCCTGGCTCGGCTCACCTCTTTCTCTCGCTGTTCCATCTGTTCTCTTCATAGGGATGAATAACAAATACAATCTCTTTTTCGTGAGTGAGTATACACACATAATTCTATTCATTTAGACATCCTCTCAATTATAGAACTAGCTGGCAGGAAAAACTGGGAGTCAGCCATTGGGACACCGATGAAAATTTTGTCTGATGGTTTCAACGACTTTAACTAAACTAATTTGAAGCTGAAATCTAACTTCTAACTTCTAACTTCTAGGATTTTAGTCACGTGACTTTAAAAATTCTCCAATTACAACCAAGCTTTCAAACACCCATAAAGATCATAATCTTTCAATTAGACTGAGTTGACTTACGGCATTTTTCCAGCAGTTTCACTCTTTTTCGAAATCTACATTATATGCAATTAAAATATTCAGTAAATCAACGAATTGACCGGCCTTTCTACTTTTGGTTCTAATATGGTTGGCCATGAGAAATGTCACTCGTCATGATGAACGTTGTCTATTTCAGAGAATATCCCTCGCCATTATTCTGACCAAAACATTTTTAAATTCTTTCGATCGGAAATTGCTCTCATTCTTTTAAAAATAATGTATTCGGATTATATCTTCGTGGTGCATTTTCATATCAATCCTTGAATGATTAAATGCTGTAAGGTTCAGTTTTGATTACACGTCTGGTAAATCTCGTTACTGGGGTGAGTCCCTGTGGCATAGTGGTTATCGTGTTAGACTGTGACATCGTCATTCGCGAGTTCGAACTCCAGTCACCTTATGGTGTTCTCTTTTGAAGTAATACCCTTGTCAAATTTATGAATTCCATTATCTCCTCAGTTATGGGTTAAATAGTAGCACTACTGTTGTTCTACGAGGATGGCTTTAGTATTAAATAGCCCAGGAAGGTTGATATGCCATTAGATAAAGAAACCGAAACCGAATTTCGTCACCATGAATCTATTAAAAGCCCAAAACTGAATACAATTCTTGGTTACAGGAGTTACTGTATGAAAATCGCTGTCATATCCTTGTAAAATCTTGTATTGGTGATACACGAAGCGACTCAATTGGATGATTTGTGGACGGTCGTGTCTGTTCAGTAATGCTCATGTCATCGTTCTTGTTTCCATAGCAACTATCATCCGAGAGATCATCTTTACTGTCTGAAAAGATGGAAACAAACGGTCAGAGTGTGTACATTGAAAGGCGCCATCACAAGCACAATCATCGCCGGCGTCTGTGGAAAGATGGCGGCGGTGGTGACTAGCACCAGCACCAGTAGACATTTTACGCACCCCCGCGCACCCTTACGACCCTTACAGACACTGACATAGTTGGTGTGAGTGTATAGGTGGGAGGAGAGAGAGAGAGAAAAGGAAAAAGTGAGGCAATACACAAGATAGAAGTCTGCGGAAGAAAAAAAGGCAAAAAGAATAAAAAATGGAGGAAAAATAAATAAAAGGGAAGAAAAAGAAATAAGAAAGAAAGCAAAGAACTAAAAGTGAAAATAAAGACAAAGAAAGAAAGAAAGAAAGAAAGAAAGAAATGCCTTAAAAAGGGAAACGAAAAAAAGTTTAGGCTGAATCTGAGAAGAGACAAAAGGAATGGCGGGAAGATGTTAATGGAGCAGATAGAGGCTGTAATGTGGGAGATGGTTGTACGAAGACAAAAAGAGAGAGAGACAGACAGACAGAAAGAAAGAAAAGTTGATCTAATGGGTCAGATACTTTGACCTTCTTGAGTGCTAAAATCTTTCGTCTTCGTAGATTCACAATCCTCTTGCCCCATCCTTATACCCTCGAGCTCTAAAACCCCACCTATAAGAGAGACAGAGACAGAGAAAGAGACAGAGACACAGAGAGAGAGAGAGAGAGAGAGAGAGAGAGAGAGAGAGAGAGAAACGACCCGGCGCCTCAGATGAAAACGATGCACTTCTATGGCCCCTTTTTTCTTTTTCTTTTTCTTTACCTCTGTGACTTTCTTGCTTATTTCACTTAACTGTCTTGATTGGGCTGTTGTTTTTGCTTTCTTTTTCTCCAAGAGAAAATCAGCAAACAACGCTTTAGGAAAACGTAATCGCCCGGGAGCCATCTTATTAAATACACATGTCACCTTCTTTTAATAATCTTGTGGGTTGCAGGGAAGAAGAAAACACTGATGAATGAATGAATGGAAGAAGAAGAAGAAGAAGAAGAAGAAGAAGAAGAAGAAGAAGAAGAAGAAGAAGAAGAGGCAGATAAAAAGGAAATGTGAGAGAGACAAAGAGGGACATGCGGGGAGACGGAGAAAGGAACAAAAGAAAATTAGGAATGAAAGATGAAGAGGAAGTCAAATTCCAAAAAGATGGATACTAAAAGAAAATGAGAGAGGCAGGGTAGAGAGAGAGAGAGAGAAAGAGAAAGAGAGAGAGAGAGAAGAGCAATTGGATTGAGAAATAAATAAAACAAAAATAAAAAGTTTAATAGAAGGAGAGAGACAAAGAGAAGAAAATATTTCAGAAAGAAAGAAAGAAAGAAAGAAAAGGCAAAGACTGATAGTAAAAGGTAGTTAAATGGGGAGGGGGTGATTGGAACTCCTGGAGAAGGCACTTGTGCGAGATTTTGCGGCAAAATTCGTATAAATGACGATTAATGCGAGACACTTGATATATCAAACATGGTCGAGTTATCGGCGACTATATATGTGCGTGTGTGAATGGTTGTAAGTTTCCTAATTTTTAGATTGGGAGGGTGAGGTAAGCACAAAGGGAAAAAAAAATGAGTGGGTTACAGGTCGGGGATGGTTCGGTTTTGCTGGGGGCGGTGAATGGCCCCCATTTCCGTTTCATGAGATTTTGGTAAAATGATATTTAGTAACTGTTCCGGGCTGACGAAAATTGACGAAAACATCCGAGTGTGAACGATCGTCACTGCAATGCTTGTCTTCCGTTGGAGAATTGCGTACGAACATCTTCACAAGATTTCTTAGATTTATCTTTTTATACATACGCACATTAACATATGTACTGATTTAAACACACACGCACGCGCGCACGCGCGCACACACACACACACATATCGCATTTAATGTTTATAAGTGATAGATAGATAGATAGATAGATGTCTCTGTCTGTCTGTCTGTCTGTCTGTCTCTCTCTCTCTCTCTCTCTCTCTCTATATATATATATATATATATATATATATATATATATGTATATATATATATATATATACACATACAAATAAAGAGGGTGAGTTCATCAGTGGAGGGATGAAACTATATTTTAAAAAGTAAAACTCATCATAAATGCAAAGTTACTCTCTCTCCCTCTCTCTCTCTCTCTCTATCTATCTATCTATCTATCTATCTATCTATATCTTTCTATCTCTCATTCGTTCTCTGTGTTCCTATAACTTTAAATGTAATGCGAATATTAGGAGATCACAAAATACATTTCACGTTGGGTTATACGGTGTATAAACATACTTGTGTGTGTGTGTGTGTGTGTTTGAAACTGTCTCTCTGTGAGTATGCGTTTGTGCATGTGCGTATTCTGTTATCAGTTAAAAATTCATCTTGGTAACATGATATTTGGCAAACGTTCCGACCTTTGAAAATTGCCGAACATGGCCGACATTATCCGAATAAGAATGATATTCACTTTTACCCATGAAACCAGATATGGACATTTTGAGAGTTCGATCTTTCTCTTTGTGTTGTCTCATTTCCCATCCATTGCCTCCAGTATTTTCATTTTATTTCTTTTACTCAATACAATATGGAATAAAACAGAACCGAAGCTTTCAGTAAACCAACTTTATAATCAAATTGAGTCTGGTCGAGGATCGCGGAAACTGCCGAAAATGTACGATTTCTTGAAAATGCAATTCTTTTCCTTTTTCTTTTTTTCTTTTTTCTTTTTCTTTCTTCTTCTCTTTTTCCTTTTTTCTTTCTCCCCTTTTTTTTCTCCTTCTTATACTTGAAATTCTTTTTTTTCTCCTGCTCCCAGTCTAACAAGAAGGTTTTGGCCGACATCCGACGATCTTTTGAGGGGGATGGATTTTATGGGCGTGCTTTATTAATTATGAATTAGGGACAGAGAAGGAGAGGTTTCAGAAGAATTATATAAATAAACTTCACCGCTATTGCGATATGAAGACGTTAAAATGGCGGCTGGCTATTGGTTGAATTTAAGATTCTTTTTCGAAAATTGTACACTCGCTTAAGTGGCAAGATCAACCAAGTAGCGTATATATAGGTGCATAAAGTTTCAATATGTACGTTTTATGCAACACACACACACACACACACACACACACACACACACACACACACACACACACACACACACACACACACACACACACACACACACACACATATGGTGTAGATGCATTCATGTTGAAATGGTATTTATTACGGTGCGAGATAAGTCTGATAAAAGTCGATTACATCTGAGTAAATTTATTTACTGCTATCTTAACAACTCTCTTCGTCGTTTCTTTATATTATTCCCTCTCTCTCTCTCTCTCTCTCTCTGTCTATCTATCTATCTATCTATCTATCTATCTATCTCTTTATATATATATATATATATATATATATATGTGTGTGTGTGTGTGTGTGTGTGTTCTGGTAAGAATTTAACGCCAAAAGTATCTCTAAATCATAAAGTCTTTACAGTGCTCAATAGAAGAAAAAAGAGGAATATCAAATTTCATAATCAATTATAAAATATCTAAGGCAGAGTAATAACTCAAGAATCAGAGTTTTTCATATTTAATCATCAGGTGAACTGGTCATTCACACATGTGACTATATATATATATATATATATATATATATATATATATATATATATATATATATATATATATAATTGAACATTAAAAGTAGTAACTCATTATCTGTATACATTATCCTCCATTAGTAATTTTGATTCTCACTGGAAGATGCACGCTTGCAGCCTGTTGCCAGGCGAAACTAAATTTTTGATCTGAACTGATTTTGTCTCGCAAGTAGTTGATAGTAAACTGGGTTTCATTTTCCTAGTTTCAAACTAATCCATTTTGGTTCCAGACTAAGTTAAACATATTAAGCCTAACATAAAATAATTGATAAGTTTATTTCACAAACCATTACTAATGTACAGACGTCGATTCACATAAATATTCCTTCATCTTTTGGCCTTGTGCTGAACTAAGCTTGATTTAATAAATATTTATCTATATACCCCCCCTCCCGTTCATACCTTTATAAATATGTACAAATCTATCTACACCTAACTCTAAGGGGACCCACACACGCATAGACACGCATACGAGTATCAACCTTTTTGTCAGGCCATTATCTAACCGTCAATCTTTTTGAAAGTCAGTTTTTCAGCGTTTTACTCTCGTCTTTATAACCTGATGTTAATAGAATTGAAGCGGTGCGTGCTTTATACACTTGTTGGTTGGGGCTGTAGAATACTCCAACTGCACCTCCCCACCCAACATGTGTCCTGGGTATGACAGTAAACTACATTTGATGGTGAGATTCCAGTCCTGAAGCTTTGGGGAACTCTGGCCCGGATCGGTAGTACTTGTTAGGGTCCTATCTGTAGGTCAAACAGAACTTCAGTCATTTACTAAGGATTCTTCTTCTTCTTCTTCTTCTTCTTCTTCTTATTATTATTATTATTATTATTATTATTATTATTATTATTATTATAAGTATTAATAGTAGTAGTAAATATATAACCGTGTAGATTTTTGTAAATTATTTTTATTACATTAGAATACTTGATAAACAGAATTATTAGTGTTAAATAAGAATACTTGAAACCATTTAACTGTGTGCAAACAAATGATTGGTTTGGTTTGGTTTCCTTGTTGAATGCATATCAATTTTCGTAGGTAATTTAATGATAGGGAGATAAGGGAGTTAATAGCTTTGCCAAAAGTATTTAGCCGAAAGTGAACGTAATAGAGCAACAGGAGTTTGAACACACTTACTTCGATGTTCCATTCTAACCCTTTAATCACCACAGAACAGGAAATCTCCCACATATGATTAATATTGAATAGAATTATCAGTGTTAGATTGCAATACTTGAAACCATTTAACCATGTGCAAACAAATGAACACTAGCAACTCGTTTAAAAATAAGGTTATCTATAAACTTTTCGCTTACAAATCATATATATATATATATATATATATATATATATATATATATATATATATATATATATATATATATAGTATTTGGAATTTAATAACCCTCAAGGATTTATATGCCATAAAACGCCAAGAAACCATTGCCCAGTCGGCTGGGGCTGTAGAATACACCGACTGCACCTGTGCAGATGTGTAAGACCCTCCCCCAAGTGAGTGTCCTGGATATGACACGAAACAATCTGATGGTTAGGTTCTAGTGATGCTTGAGCTTTGGGGAATGCGGAGCACCCCTTCATTGCTATCGCTCCCAGGTCCACTCTTGCCCGGAATGATAGCACCTGATAAGTCCCTATCTATGGTTAAATAGAAGTTAACTGCGTTAAATAGAAGTTAACTGCTGGACTGAATTGTTTGAATTGGAACTGTTTAACTAGACTGAATAGTTTGAAATAGAAGTGTTTTTGACAATTAAACTGAGTACTTGTGCTAAACTGAACTGCTTGAAATAGAACTGTTTTGACATCAAAACTGCGTATTTATGCTAAATTGAACTGTTTTGAAATTTTACTGTGTGTGGACAAAATCTATACTTCTACTAAACTGAATTGTTTGAATTAGAATGGTTTGAATTAAAACTGAATAGCTTGAAATAGAAATGTTTTTGACAAATTGTGTACACATGCTAAACTGAATTGTTTGAAATAGAACTGACTATTTGTATGATAATGGATTTGGCGTTAAATAACCAATAAAGGTTGATATGCCATAAAACCCAACCAACCAACCAAGAAACTAATACACAAATACAAACATAAAACTTTCACCTACGTAAAAGCTGAACGAATTTGTGTACTCCTCACCGAGGCTAATGATCAGCTTTCGAGCTCAAAGAAAAGACGAAAAAACCTCTACACGATAAATGCTCCTTAGCCAAAAGACTGACGCTAAACAGTCTTTCCATCCTCATTTTTTAAAAAGGTTATGACTTATTGGTTGATTTTCTTGACAATTTCTTGATAGATTGACGTAACACTATTTGATTAGTTGATTGATTGATTTTAACGGCATGTCCAATCGTCTCGGGTTATTTTAAACCAAGAGATTAGGGAATCGCGTTCATTGTGCGTTCATATTTTCATTTTTGTCTGGTAATTTATTTAGAGTTTTTTATTGTTTTCTTTGCACACTGTCCTAACACATATGTTTCATTTTTAAAAATATTTATTAGATCAAAATAGGAGACTTTAACTGTTACTACCACTCCTGGTCAGAGTGAACCTAGGAGTAATGGCAGTGAAGGTCTGACACTACTCTTCCCTTTTCTCCAGAATTGGATCTTCACTACTGGATTCAGTTTCGTCTCATTCGCTAGACAACCCCCTTTTTTGGCAAGAGAGGTCTTCAAGGGATACAATCAGCCTCACAAATAGGATTTATAATCTAATTTTCCTCCTCTAGTTCTGACAGACGAAACCAAATTGAGAAAAAATTCTGTAATTCTGCAGTTTGGTTCCAGATTTCACAACAGTAAATGTTTGAAACGTAAAGCTTCATGTAAAAACAAGTGGATATAGTTTTGTGTCTTTTATATTATTTATTTAATTTCTACGTATTGAAACTGTTTTTAATTTACTAAGCTTTTTGCTTAGATGTAGCACAAGGCCGCATGAATGGGGCACCCAATGAGAATCGAACTCACTCATGTTGGTTTGCTAGTCTAACATGCTAACCATTACACCACCCGAGGTGCCCTACGTATTGAAACTGTTTACCCAATTGACAGGCTCATTATTTTCTGATTGGTTCGGTTTGGTCGAGATTCATGGCATATCAACCATTGAAGGTTATTTAATACCAAATCCTCTTTATATATTTGCATAATATATGATTTGTAAACACATTTTGTTGATAACATTTTTAAACAAGCCTCAGCTTTTTTTGCACACGATTAAAGAGTTTCAAGTACTGTTATTCAACATTAATAATTCTACTGAAAATTACTCATTCGTTTGTACAAGTATTGCTGTGTATCACTAACAATTCAATTCGACAGTCATTTGTTTATACACAAATGGTCAAACAGTTCTATTACTAATAATTCGATTTAGCGTAAGTCATTTTTTTGGACACTATTTAAATGTCAATTCTATTTGACCCATAGATAGGACCCTCTCAGGTGCTATCACTCCGGGACTGAGTGGTTTAATGTCATATCTTGGATAATCGTTGGTAGCGTCTACCCTTCGGCCGAGATACAGTCGGTGTATACTACAACCCCTGTCGACTGGGCTTTTCTGGCCGGAGGCGCTTGTGTCGTAATGGTTATCATCGTAGGAAGAGAGCTAGCCTACCCCAGTTCAAACCCTAAACGAGGCACTATGCATTTCACGTAGCAGTAATATGTATCTAACTATTCTCTTGCTTGCTAAGAGAAAATTTTGGGACAGACCAGCCTCTTTAACCTTGGTATGGAAACCAGTGGAAAACTCTGAATTCAAACCACGCCTGGAGAAGGATGGGCCCTGCCAAGCTATTCCTACCTGGCACATTTCTTGAGTAACGCCTTGTAATAACGTAAACAGTTACAGGATAGGTTCATTTCAAAAGCATACAAATTAATCAATATGCTCATTATCATAAAAATTAAAACTTATGCCCCTGTTAATCGTATTACGATGCCACTTTTTTGCGTTGTTGCTATTGAGATTATGGCAATTTATTTAAAACAAACGCATGAATACCTTCCTCGATGAATGGGAGATCAAGTTTCTAGTTTTTCAATCAATATTAGAGACCACCCACATCGGAAGATCAAATTGCAAAACCGTAGCACAAAGCTTTGCGCCGTCTGTCATCTTGAATCAAAGCTTCAATGCTTCTGTTTTTGACCACATTGAAGCTGGAACTCGAAGTGACAGCGCTGACAGCATCAAAGTGGTAATGAAATAATTGATCTTAACAAAAGTTTATTTGTATAGTAATGCGCATGTTGAATTATTAAGTGTCTGCACATTACTTTTCCAATTCCTTATATATATATATATATATATATATATATATATATATATATATAAGTGGAGCAATCCAGGGAATGGAGCAGCACCCTCATCTACACCTTAGTGTGGTAGCTATTGAAAAGGGAGCTTTCGGTTCACCCTCGACTCTGATCGCCTACATTACTTTTTTACTTTATATATATATATATATATATATATATATATATGTGTGTGTGTGTGTGTGTGTGTGTGTGCAAAATGATTTATAAAATCATTGGCGTTATAACAATAGTCTAAGATGATACTGCTTCTTCTAAGAGTCAAAGATTCTAATTACCACTTCTCGGTCTTCTTATATATATATATATATGTGTGTGTGTGTGTGTGTGTGTGTGTGCGTGTGTGTGTGTGTGTGTGTGTATTATGATACTGACATGAAAGTCTGTTAAAATCAATCAATCATAAAAGGCCTACAATAAGCCATTGCTGTAAATTCCAGTTTCATTTCATATTAATATACAATCAGACTGGTAGATGGCGAGGGGAAACACGAGGCTCAAGTGAATACACACACATACACACATATATGTATATGTATATAAGTTAGCATAGTATAGAAAGAGTCAGAGGAGCTTGGTGACTGCTAGTTTCTGACCTATTACTATTATTAAATATGTGTCATGCGCAAAAAGATCGACACGTTTTTTGTCAGAAGACAAGATCACGATGACTGGTCCTGGTTTAAGACAAGAAAAGAGCAGTCAACACCCACCTCACATACACACACAATACCACCACCAGGGCCAGAATAACCACATTTACCGTTTACTATTTTTCAACAATCATATGACACCGCGCCCAACCCGAAAGTTGGAACATGCCTTTCGGAAAATAACAGATATTGCACTTTAGTCTCAACCGGAAATTCGAAGGCCGAAACTCTGATCCAAGGAAGAATTATTGACAAACGACACTTTGACCCTGTGAACAGGAAACATATACTACACACTCATCCTACAAGAAGTTTTAAAGACGGAAGAACAAAGAAACATACAAAAAAACTCAGACTGTTCATTATAGAGCTTCGAGGGTTGGATAAAAAGTTCATAGGCTAACCAAGGTAGTCTCATAAAATGTGATCAAATGAGACCTACTCATTTCATTCCATCGGTTTTGCAGTACTTGGATCCCATTGCCCAAGAAAAATCACCAACAGCAGATATAGCATCATCTTATAAACTTTTCAGCCTATGAACTTTTCAGCCAACCTTCATAGATATGTATATGTATCTGTGCATGGGTGTGTATATGTGTATATGTCTGTCTGTTTGTCTGTCTGTCTATGTGTCTCTGTCAGTTCGTGTGTCTCTGTATGTTGGATTTTTTCTAAATGTTAAATCGTTGCAAACCTAATATTCATGAGAATATTTGCTGTGGCGCCTTGAATTCTCCCTAAAAAGCCAAAGACTAAGCCCCATCGGGCGTTGCAAGGAGCGAGGTTCATGGGGTCGCTCCCATTTGTCTGATTTGTGACTCATTTTTATGCGAATTTGATTACCTATAATTCGGTAAATGTGTATCACATTTCGATAAATATTATCTGGAGTAATTATCACTAAGATCAAGTGATTGTGAGGTAAGCATCTGCGATTAATTTTTGGACGATCAAAAAGATTTACTTTGTTTAGTAATCTGAAAAAATATAATGTTAAGATGGGAAAGAACCGTTAAAACTTGTAAAGAAATTTCGTGATTGGTTATTTTGTTTGTGGAGCAAAATCAATTCGAGGCAGAGCGTTTCTACTGATGCTGGTTGTGAGGCAACAAGAAATAGTTGCTTCCCTTGAAGTTATTTGGCCTTTGAAAAAAGTCGCGTCGATGTCATTTCTAGTTGTACAAAGTTATCAGAAAAAATAAATTAAAATGATATGAAATCCACATAATAGAAAAAAAACTTCAGATTTGAGATTTCAAGACATTTCTTTTATGAACATATATTGAAGCTCTTATTTATAAATGAAGGCATATTTACAAATATCGCTGGGTCAATACGGCGTATTGGCATTACGTTTTGTCAGATCATTTTTTCAACTTTTTCAGTTCAAGAGTTGATCGGCTGGAATAGAAGCAAAATCAATGGTACGAAGAAGATCAGTTATATGGGGAAATAGATCTCCAGCTAACGTACTGGTGCGCAACGTTGTAGGAAGTGAGTTCGAACTCCATTTGTACTATTACTTTCCCTTTTAGACAAATATCCTTGAAAAAGGCATAAACTCCTTTATTCTCGCAGCTATGTGCTAAATATCACCATTAATGCCCAACAAGGATGGCTTTGACATTAAATAACCCAGTAAATTTGATATGCCATTGTTTGATAGTGAGTTGAAGACACCTTTTGACATGCCACGTAAATTGCGTGGGTGGCATAACTAGAAATAAACCTGTTTCCTAAAGTAAACATGACGCAGATGTGCCACGTAGATTGCACGAGAGGCAGGTTAGATATGTACACGTGTAATGTGTTGGTGGCAGACTGGAGGTGTGACCACGATAATTTGCGTGGGCGTCCGAAATATTAAATAACAAAGGAGATTTCTACCGGAGAAGGAAGAAGATCGAGTAAAACAGCTACTAGATGTCACTTCGCTCTAGGCTCTGGCCTTGCACCAGACTGTCCAAGGTTGGAAGGCGTACCCATATAAAAGAAAAAGAAAAGAAACATTATATATTTGTATATCAGCGTTGCTGTCTTTTTCTGCTGTAAACTCAATACTTTAAACAGAAAACGTATTTGGCAATTAATTATGGCCAATACTGTATGTATGTATGCTTCTATATATAACACAACCACCAAACCAACCACTTATATATATATATACATATATATATATATGCAGTTTCAGAAAAATTGATATCATTTCCTAATCGAATAATTTCTCTTATTTCAACAGCATATTTGGAAACATATCGACATTCTGTGTTTTATTTTATTTTATTCTATTCATTTTTCTTTTGAGGTCTGGAAAGTTCATTCACTGAAAAAGAAACACTGAGAATTTTTAGTTGTTTCTGTACATACTGTTACATTTTGAAATTATTTAAACGAAAATTTCTCAAGTTATTACATTTCTCGCTTTGGGTATACGACTGTCTGTTTCACGTCATTCAAACAAGTAATCGTTTCCAACTTGTCTTATTTGAATGTTCTCTTCACATCACTTGGCTCTTCAAGTTTTTTTTTACGTTATAGCAGCTTGCTATTTTAAAATAAATTCGTTCTTTTTGTTTTTGTGTTCGATTATGCAAAGTCTCTCCCCTGTACATTGACTTACAATTATTTTGTTTCAAAATAAAAAAAAAAAAAATTTTTAAAAATGGGGGCATCATCAAACTCAACAATGATTTCAAAAATCTTCTAACCCATACAGCTTATTGTCAAGAAATATCAAAAACAGAATAGAAATCGTTTAATATTTTTCTTTAAGTGACCGTTTGTTTTGTGGAAGTAAGCGTAGTGCAGTAGTTATCGTCGTAAGAAATAGACTCCGCTATCCGAGTTCAAATCTTGAACGAGGCTTTTTGCATTTCACACAGCGCTAAGAACCTTTGAAAGAGTATGAATCCAACAATTCTCTCGTCTCCTACGGTAAAGAGTAGGACAGGCTAGGATATTTTACCTTGGTCTTTTAATCGGTCTGAAGATCTTTTAATTCAAACGATCTGAAGAGGGATGGGTTCCCGAGACTATTCGTGTCCTACATTTTATATTTCTGTGGATCAAATTCTTTTGCAATAGATAGTATTGTGTTTTGAAATGATTGTTTTATTTTGTGTCTGGAATGTTTTCTCCCTGTTGTGAAAACAAGAAAATAATATAAATCTACCTCAAGAACTTTCTAATCAGGTGCCCAGAGTGTAACATTGAACGGTATCTGATGGTGAGTCTCCAGTTTTGAAGTTAGGAGAATGTAGAGTACAACTCCTTTACTATTATTCTCAGGTCCACTCTGACTCGGAGTTTTAGTATCTGTTAGGGTCCTATCTATGGGTCAAAGAGAACTGTTCAATCTTTCACTAGGGATTTTATTGAGATTAATAGAATAATCGCTGTAAAATAAAAATACTTGAAACCAATCAACTGTGTACAAACAAGGAATAGCAATATTTGAAAGCATTTAACTGTGTGCAAAATTGTGATTAATATCAAATAGAGTCATCAGTATTAGCTAGGAATACTTGAAACCACTTGAATACAAATGAACAAGCTTTAACAATTCATTTAAAAATAAAGTTACCAACAAACAATTCCCTTAAATATCACATAAATATATGCACGTATGTGTGAAAAGGATTTAGCATCAAATAACCATTAAGGGTTGATATGCCATTAAGCCACATAGCATAAACTCTCTGCTCGAAATATATTCACGATGCTATAATGTGTTTATTTTTCATTCTATATTTATAGATTTCCATTTGGTTTTTTATCTATATTTTATGTATACAATCATTTGATGAGAAAACAGTTATCAATGAATTCCTTTCTTAGCAAAGATTGAGACGATAAATAAATGAATAGGTGTGGTTTCTTTGTAGAATTGCATATCAACCTTTGTGGGTTATTTAATGCCAAAGCCATCCTTGTAGAAGAATAGTACTTTTTAACCCATAGCTGGGAGAATAAAGGATTTCATACTTTTCCCAAGGGTATTAGTCCAAAAGTGAACGTAATAGAGAGACTGGAATTCGAATTTGCTTGCTACCAGGCTGCACCCTAACACTTTAACCCTTATGCCATAGGTGCTGATATTTGTTTCGTTTAATTCAGAGGTAGAGAACCTTTTCTAGTCTCAAAGGCTCCATTGACATTTATTTAATGACTCTTTATATTCATAGAAAAATCTGAAGGTTAAACTTTTAGATGAAAACTTTGCCAAAAAATTGATTATGTTATTTATTAAAAAACAAAAAACTTTTCTACAGTTTTAATGATTTTCTAAATTTAACTTTTTCTCAAGAAAACAGTGAGATGTCAGATTAGAGAGTGGATGTACGAAATCTTAATTGATCATTGAATCAGACAATGAAAGGTGTATTTGATGATTTTGTAAATCATATTTGTACATTAGGTCGCAAGTTCCTCTCTACAAGACTTAGTTTGACACAAGACCACAAAGACGACGGTAGAATTTGATCTCAAGTAATATTCTTCAATACGAGTTTACAAATGACCACTTTACAGCAGGGGCATCGTCACCCTCTCTCTCTCTCTCTCTCTCTCTCTCTCTCTCTCTCTCTCTCTCTCTCAGTGTGTGTGTGTGTAAATAAACAAAGTGTAGACAGGCTGTGTTTTTATTGTTAGCGCCATTAAGGTGAGTTCATAAAAATTCTCCAAAAGTAAAGAAAAGTGGAAGAGGAAAACTTCAAAGGAATTAAAACATTTGCTAGGTAATCGCGTTTAAGTACACACTCACGTACACATACATATATACACATACACACATAAACACATTCTCCCTCCCCTTCTCTCAATCTCTCTTTCTCTCTCTCTCTCTCTCTCTCTTTCTCTCTCTCTCTCTCTCTCTCTCTTGCGCACATAAGAAGACAGATGTTTGATTAAATTTACATATACATTTATTTTAATACAAATATATGTATCAGCGCGTCTAAGTTCATAACTGTTTATAACTTTAGTTCAATTAACATTGAAAAGCATCAGTTCCCGCAAAACAACCGAAGTTAAGCAACAATAAACCTGTTGTACTTTAATGGGTATTCATTTAGAGACTTCATGAACTTTAAGCAATATAAAACCTAAACTTTATAAATGATAAATATTTATGAAGTGGAGTTCGTCATAGATGTCGTCTCATCGACTAATTTTACGATGTGAAACTTGGTAAATGCCTTACGGTGTCTATTAGTGAATTTGATCGTTGTATCCATCTATATTTACTTATATAGAATCGCCCATAATACGTTACCATGTCCCAGACTTGGTAGATATCGAATCGTCCATAAATAAGTGACCATGTCCCAGGCTTTGTAAAAATAGTATCGTCCATAAATAAGCGACCATATCCAAGACATTGTAAATATAGAATCGCCCATAAATAAGTGACCATGTTCCAGACTTTGTAAATATAGAATCGCCCATAAATAAGTGACCATGTTCCAGACTTTGTAAATATAGAATCGCCCATAAATAAGTGACCATGTCCCAGACTTTTTAAGTATAATATCGTTCATAAATATGAAAAATATTTTTCCCATTCAAAGATACTAGGATTTATAATCTTAAGTGGAACATTATATAATTAAAAGGAATTTTGTTGTGTATATTTTATTACCAAACTGTAAAGGATTGAAACTCTGTAAATATAAATATTTAGCCGTCCAAGCACTTGTAGAATATACCTCAATAGAAACTAGAAAAAACGATCATCATTCAACATGAGAAAAATGAAAGACTTCAGACATTCAGATTAAACATGTTGAGTTTGTAAATAAAAGATTCCTAATGTTAATCGTTTTTATAGCAAAATGTTTCGCTAGAAATTATCTTTATGGTTTTGAACGAATTAACCTTTTTTTTTAAATTAGTGGGAGTGTACTTATTTAAGGTCGATACTGTTTATATATATATATATATATATATATATATATATATATATATATATAGATAGATAGATAGATAGATAGATAGGTAGATTAATCTTTATTTACATGATCATTTAATACATACGTCGTTTTATATATACATCAAAAATATACTAAACAAACATCTATGCGACTTTTTGTGTGTAAAATGCACACAAACACACACACACACACACACACACACACATATCTATATATATAGCAATACGTGTGGATTACCAGCTCACCTGACGATTGTAGCTATGAAAGCCGGAGTCAAGAATTTTTAACCTGCTTTACTTCTACATTCTTTATAATTGATAATATTTTGAGATACGTCTATTGAGCAGTGTAAATATTTCACGAATTAGATGTACTTTTAGCTTCCATTTTCAATTATATGTATTCATGTATACAGAATGACAAAACGTTACCAAGAATCCAGCAGTAAACTTAGTTCATCGTAATGAAAATTGTAGTTATAGTTGACAAACTGCTGGAAGCTTTTTTATGTTTTTTTGTTTTTTTACCTGATCTGCATTTGTGCACACCAGTTGCATCTAAAGTAGGGGGGGGAATGGTCGTGTGGAAAAGGTACTGGTGAGAATATATGAGAAGGGGACAAGAGGGATTCGATGCATGAAGTTGATCAGTTTTTTGCCAGATGTTTTGGTTTGAACTCAAAAAACCGAGTTCATGTCCAATGATGATTAACGTTAACCCCCACCAGTTGATACCGTTCATAAACATTCTTGATGTTGAGGCTAAATAGACAAGGGCGAGTTGGAACCCACGAAACATACTCACTAAAATGACGTTGATTCATTTTTCGGTTCACATAAAAAAAATGAAAAATTAAAGTCATATAAAAAATTCAAACATCATTCAAGAGAAGATAAATATTTAAAATGAAAATAGACTTTTACATATCACCAGAAACGAACAAATGTCTATTTGTTTTCTTCCAACTTAATAACTTTCTTTATCTGCAGATTTTATACTTTTGTGCTTTCTTTTAAAATAAGTGATTGTTCTATGAGAATAAGTTGTAAACTTTGATCCGAGGCAAAAGTTTTCGAGAAGCAAAACTTTGTTATAGGCACAGACACTTAGGTCTGATTTTAGGCAGAACTCACTTATCTAGAAATAATCACGGTTCCTGACAAGACATATATATATATATATATATATATATATATATATATATATTACAACAGTATATTTGATCGCAGATAAGCATCTATGCAATTAGATATAAATAAAAATTAAAATATATATATATATATATGGTCGATTTCGCTGGAAGTGCGGTCGAGATTTAAGCAAATTCTCACCATAGTCAGCCACCATTTTTTTGCTCACTTGGCGGGAAAAATGGCAAATCTGTTGGTCAAAAGACACCTTTATTTCAAATGTTAGATCTTTCTTCGTTCTGGTCTCAAAGAAAAAAAAGACGTGGTCTAAGTTTGCCCAATCGATGGAGAAAAAGAGACACACTTTTATTTATATGACATTGCACCCTTACAACCAATGATCGAGGTGATTTCTCTTCTTAAACTACTCAGCTTTACTCTCCGAAAGCCTGTTATCAATAGACAACAATTCTTATAACTCGAATCCCACGTGACTGCCTCTAGACAATGAACGAACGCTTACTCTTTTCTTAGTCTCTGCCTCATAACTCTTAAACCAGTCATCTGCTTATCGTGTCTCGACAAATGACTGACACATCTGCCATGTAGAGTACCGAGAATGGTTGGAGTCATCAGGTCAATTATGAATAAATAAAAGGTTATATATCACACTATAGTTATAAATGTTTTACTCTCTCTCTCTCTCTCTCTCTCTCTCTCTCGTTTTCTCTCTCTCTCTTTTTCTTTCTCTCTCTCTCTATACATATATGAATTACTTGCTATTATAAATAAAGAGTGCTCAATATAAGTGACAGATCATATATATTTATGTCTTGATAGCGTACACACAGGAGTCAACGGTGCTTAGTGACAGTCAGTTTCTCGCCAATGCAATAATCGGACCAATGAATTTATGTGTATGCTATCCTAACATACACACATGCATACACGTGGATAATTATATATATATATGTATATATATATATATATTAGAGAGAAGGACTAACAAACAAATAATAGTGAGAGTTGTTTTTTGTCGCAGAGTTTATCAGAAATCAGTATCTGAATATACGAACAGTATTGGTTTATTACAAAATAGAGTCTCTCTATTTATGTTGTATACACCAAAGAACAGACAACAATGTTGATGCATAAAGATATTATCCGCTTCTTTTCTATTTCCTTTATAAGCCAAAATGTACGTTTGGGTAGAATAAGTGAGAATCGGAAATGGCCAAGATGAACATTCATAGAGGCGACGGTGCAATTCTTCTGTGAAACCTCCCTGCCTTTTCTTCTTCGTTCTCCTGGGTTGAAATCTTCCCTGGTTGATATAATTTTCCTGACGCCAACGTAATTCTCACGGCCACACCTCCTACCTACGCGTTACATGTGGACACGCCCCCTGTCTGGCATACCACCCACGCAACTTGTGGCATTTCCGCTGGCATATCTGCGTTCTGCTTACTTTAGGAATCAGGTGCATATCCTATCATCCCACCCACGCAGCTTATGCGACATGTCAAAGGGATCTTCTGGTCAATATCCAACATTCATTTGAGGTCAATTTTAACAACAATTTATTGGAATAAGGATGAGAGGTTTAGGGTAAATTTAAATAAGTACATTCGATTATTTAAACAAGAATTTTTTCTCTCCCTCGCTGGGAGTGAGCTAGAATGTCTAGAGGAAAACAGAGACTATGAGTTATTAGAAGATGTGGGTCTTTCACGAAAACAAGTTGCGCCAAACAAATCCACGGAAGGATTCGTAAGATTTGTTGGTAATAAATTAACTTTCATTCTGAAGACGCTATACTAGTTGTGAAACACATCAATCAAATTTCCCAAATTGTATTATCTTTTGTGATACTGTCGAACTCCAATCTACATATTACTCGGCATACACACACATACACACACAAGTTACTGTCATAGAAATGGACACAGTGCCCCAGGGTCAAATCATGGAGGAGGTTGCTTACATTTCAAATACCGTTCATACCCTCGAGAAAGGTAAGAATCTGACAATTCTCCTTCCAGCTATGATTAAATCGTAGGGAAGGTTAGACTCTTTAATCTTGGTATGGCAAACAGTCCAAGAAAAGGAAAACTCTATTAAACTACGCTTAAAATATTGGTTTTGTGTCACATCCTGATCGTATGAAGAAGTTCTATATATATATATATATATATAACACTTCTGCCACGAGCAGGATATGACTCAAGGTCCATTATTAAATAGAGTAACTTGTGAATTCACTTTTCATTTTCTTAGATTGGTTGCCCTGTCAAAGTAATGTCTAGTCTACAAGAACAGATATATTCAAAGCTTTTTGAAAGAGAAACACAATCAGAATCGTCGTAAATGTATAGTAGAGTCACCAATTCACTTCCTCCAACTGTAACCGTTATAACCAAAAACTTCAATAATACACGACATGCCTCAGACATATAAATTATTAACAGCACATCAAAAACTATAAATGATATAATAACCAAAAAATGTAAATAAAAATAAAAATCCCAGTCCGGAAGCAGGAGTTTATTCAATCAGATGTGCAACTTGTAATAAACTATAAATTAGAGGAACATCCACACTTCTCCAAAAGAGGATTTATAAACACAAACAAGCTCTCTTAAAAAAACAACAACACTTGCTATGCCCTAATCATACACAGAAACAAAGAAAAACATAATTTTGATTTAAAGGGAGCAAAAATATAAAATATATGCCTAATAAAAAGAAACGATTAGTCATTGAATCGGCAGTTATTCTTCCCACAAAAATAATAAAACAAAGATCTGAAAAATTTCAATTATCTCCAAATTTGACCCTGTTGATCATCACAGAACTTTAACAAGCATTTCAGTTAAATCAACCACAAACGCTACATTGTTACCAACAACAACATAACATAAAAACAAACATTTCTTTTCACATTTACCGTTGAAAATGCTATGTAATATAGTTAAACATGTTCAGTAAAAAATAAACAACTTTTAACTAAGATTTTTCCAGTTTCTCTTTAATGCTACACAACATACAGTCGGAAATATACATTTCCATGTTATATATATATACACACACACACACACACACACATATATATATATATATATATATATAACTGTGTAATCACATGAGAGCTTCTAGTTCACAGTAAATCGTACATTCGTTTAATGACTGCGAAATGACGATTTTTTTATCACAAAACAGCACGCCGTTGGGACCCAAACCTTAGGAGGCCCTACGTAAGAACAACTGCCCGCAGTTGATCCCCACGCCTAAGGACGCCCTACGTAAGAAAAACTTCTCACATTTGAGCCCCACACCTAAGGAGGCCCTACATTAGAACAACTGCTCGTAGTGGAGCCCCACACCTAAGGTGGCCCTACGTAAGAACCAATGCTCGTTGTTGGTCCCCACACCTAAGGAGGCCCTCGGTAAGAACCAATGCTCGCAGTTGAGCCCCACGCCTAAGGTGGCCATGTGCAAGAACAACTGCTCACAGTTGAGCCCCACGCCCTAGGAGGCCCTACGCAAGAACAACTGCTCGTAATTGAGCCCCACGCCCTAGTAGGCCCTACGTAAGAACAAATGCTCGCAGTTGAGCCCCAGGGTAAGGAGGCCCAAGGTAAGAACAACTGCTCACAGTTGAGCCCCAGGGTAAGGAGGCCCAAGTAAGAACAACTGCTCACAGTTGAGTCCCACGCCTAAGGAGGCCCTACGCAAGAACAACTACGAGCAGTTGAAACCTCACGCCCTAAGAGTCCCTACGTAAGAACAACTGCTCGCAGTTGAGCCCCAAGCCTGAGGAGGCTCTTCGCAAGAACGACTGCTCATAGTTGAGTCCCACGCCTAAGGAGGCCCAAGGCAAGAACAGTTGCCCGCAGAGGAGCCTCACGCCTTAGGAGGTCCTACGCAAGAACAACTGCTCGTAGTTGAGCCCCACGCCCTAGGAGGCCCTACGTAAGAACAAATGCTTGCAGTTGAGCCCCAGGGTAAGGAGGCCCAAGGTACGAACAACTGCTCACAGGTGAGCCCCAGGGTAAGGAGCCCAAGGTACTAACAACTGCTCACAGGTGAGCCCCAGGGTAAGGAGGCCCAAGGTAAGAACAACTACTCACAGTTGAGCCCCACGCCCTAGAAGGCCCTACGCAAGAACAACTGCTCGTAGTTGAGCCAATCGCCTAAATAGGCCCTGCGCAAGAATGCAGTATATTCTGGGCTTGTTTTCTTTATTTTTATGGCATATCAACCATGGTAGGTGATTTAATAGCATCTTTGTAGAAGAGCAGCTGTTGTACTATTTAACCCATAGCTGAGGGGATAACGGCGGGTTCATAGCTTTCCCAAAATAATTTGTCTGAAATTAAACCTAATGACGCGACTGCAGTTCGAACTCGCTTACTATGATGTTGCTTACTATGACGTTAGCCACTACGCCATGAAGACTCCCGCTCTACTCTCAGTTAGTTAATTATACACAACAGCAGATTGTAATATTAATGTTTCCAATTGGGTCCCACACCTCCTAAGGTGAACTCTGCATATATCTTACCATCTTATCAACTCTGCATATATTTTATCATATATCTTATCTTTAGTTTTCTAACAGCTGACAAAAAAGATTTCATAATTTACATTTTTTTTTGACGGATCAGATTGTAAACGACTCTCTTCGCACCGATTTTCTGTTACTTATACAAATTCAGATTGGCTTTCCGAATAGCAATCGCTTTTGCCAATCATTACGATCAGTATTTAAAACTTCTTCACAAACGTACTGTCGTGACCAATTCTTTTGTATTTCATTTTTAAACGTCAGTAGTCGGATAATAGCTTCTCATTTTCTTTTGACTAGCATACAAATGGGTAACAACTAAAAACATGGTTTTAGGTATGTATATACCCAAGCCTCCTACCACGGACAGGATGTGGCACCAGGTCAATTTTTAAGCTGTGTACAAATTCTTATGGGCTGGTTGCCTGACTAAAGGTTAATAAACCCAGTCTGCCGAAGCCAGTCTATCCAACTAGCTGGTGGAAAATGCATAAGAGATGGAGTCATACCTTTCCTAAGGCCATTAGCCTGATGCAAAACCAAAACAGTCTCGTCCAGGTCTTGAATTTGAGTCGTCGATTCCATTTACTATAATGTTAGCCGTTTCTCTTAAATGCCTCAAAAATGGTTGGAAGTAATCCATATTTTGGTTGATAAATCTGAAAATATTAAAGAATAAGCCAATATCCCCAATCAAATTTTGTTTACTCAGTGGTGTTTAAGCATAATATTTTGAATTAATTTAAAGAAAAAGATTGTGTTTGAAAATCATTTAAGAATATTCATCGAGAGGAAGGAGGTCGATGTTCATTGAGATTAATTTTTTAATAACGTTTCTAAAGTGCTTTGTGACATCACATTCAAACTTCCGAGAATGACATGTCCATCAGCGAGTGTTGGATAATGTGACGGAATGACCCCCACGACACTCTGCACTTTGGATAGCAGATATATCCAACAAAGGAAATTCTGAACAAGTAAGAATCGAGTCGGCACTAGTTGATTAGCTGGAGGCAATCACATGGCATTCAAGAGATTCGAATTCTGAGCAATTAACAAACAGCTGAAGCATATTTTAAATTGTCTTCCAATAAAAGGCGAGAGCAATCACTTAATAATGAATGGATAACTTCCTTTCTCTCATTGACTGGCACGCCTTCATTCTGGAACTTGAAAATAAACGAGGGTAGTTTTTGCGTCCAACCCGTGTTCCGTACTTTTCCTCCATCGAGATTAAGTGACAAACTTTGACTACACTCAAGACTTTTTGAACCTTAAATCTATTAGCATCTTGTAGCACGGGTACCCAACGTTGCTTGGAGAAAAAAAGGCAAAACGTTTTATCTAGGATTTTTTCTAAAATTGTGATGGAAAATGCAAGATCAAATTCACTAACAATGATTTGAAATACTAATTTGTGATTTATACCATTGTAAGGCTTGTCAGGAAGTGGGGGACATCTCGCCATAGGGCAATGATTGATTGATTGATTGATTGATTGGTTATAACCCCACGTCAACACGTCTAAGGTTATTTTATCCCAAAAGATTTGGAAATCGCATTCATTGTTCGTTTATATTTACATTTGTGTTATCGTTTCTTAAGATTTTTTGCACACAGTTTTCCTATCTAATACAAATAATTTGCACACAGTTGTATGGTTTCAAGTATTCCTATCTAATACAAATGATTTTCACACAGTTCTACGATATCAAATATTCCTATCTAATACAAATAATTTGCACACAGTTGTATGGTTTCAAGTATTCCTATCTAATACAAATAATTTGCACACAGTTGTATGGTTTCAAGTATTCCTATCTGACACAAATAATTTATACTCCATTATATGGTTCTAAGTAATCATTTCTGTTTGGTAATAATCCTTTGTTTGCGCACAGCTAGACGGTTTAAAGTAACTGATAATACACGTAACAATTCTAAATTAAAATGCTAATAATTTGCAAATAGATCTGTTAGACCTTTTGATGACACCTGACAGGTACTACACCGTTCAGCCTGAGTCGACCTGGGAGTAATGGAAAATAAATGGGTACTCCATACTCCCCAAATCTCCAGAACTGGAGCTTCGCTATTAGATACAGTTTAGGGTCATACCTAGGACACTCATTTATGTGTGAGGAGTTCTTACACCTGTGCAGAGGATACAGTCAGAATATTCTAAACCCCGCCAACAGGGATTCTCGTCGGTTTAAAGTTAGTAGCCAATATCATAGATCATTACTTATGACAGGTGAGTTTCAGCCCCACTAAGTGCCCCATGTTTATGACATTAAGTAAAACAAAGCTAAGCCTCGGATTAAAGAAATCTACGGAACTACTCCGACTTATCAAGTAAATAAATATTGGTGCTCAATTAAAACAATCGTTGTTTTCACTCGGCTAGTCGCATAAATGCATTGGTATTAAATACGTTTAGACGTTTAGTTTAGTTTAGTAACTCAAAAGAAGTTGAAAGATTATGTTTCCTTCACATAAAGATTATATTTGCCTTGATTAGCATTCGAAATCCTTTTAAATAAGCTGCGATATATATATGCATCATAAGTTATCGATTCTTCGAGTCACATGATTGACTTATACATTGTAAATTGTCTCTTCTCTTCGTTACAGTGTCGGATTAAGGGCTTCAAGCCGAGGGTCTCAACCAGCAAGAAGGGTCTCTCGAGATTAAGAGTTCATCTTTATAGTTAAACATGGATTAACTTCTTTATTCCCTAATAATGAAATAGCACAGGGGTTAAATTTGTGATTAAGGGGAAGTCAAGTGACTGGAGAGAGAGAAGGGGGGAATTCACTAAAATGAAAGCATCTTAATGAATACAGATCGATTCCCAGTGAGTAGAGTGTTCGCCAATGGTCCGGGAGACCTGGGTTTAATCCCAGGTCGCGTCATACCAAAGACTTTAAAAATGGTACTTGATACCTCCTTGCTTAACACTCGGCAATATAAGGTACGTATCAAGGGTAAAGTGGAGCAATCCAGGGAAAGGAGTAGCGCCCTCCCCTACACTTCGGTATAGTAGCTATTGAAAAGGGAGCCTTCTGGTCGCCCTCGACTAAAGGGAGACAACTTTACTTACTATTGTACAAGAACAACTCAACAGACTTTGTTCTCTTAGCAAAAGAAAACGATGTTCTCATTTCCTTACAATTCATGAATGTTCACGTGAAATTTGTCCACATGAAATAATGCAATATATTTGTCTTCGTTTCAAAGAGGTTTAACCGTGTAAAGATTAATTTAATTTTTCGCTAATTTTTCTTCCTTTTTTAAAAGACCCTCGGAGAACCTGTACTACAGAGTCTTACAAAACTTTTACCCGACACTACTCACACACACACACACACACATATTTATGCGCGTGCACACACACACACATATGTATATACCTGGTCACGTGACATAGGCATGTCACAATCCGTCAGTCAATTCTCTTGACCATAAAATCTTCTTAACGTTATTAAACCCTGTCAAATAATTTCAAATTTTCATAAACACTTGAGATAAAAAAAAAAATATTGTTGATTCTTATTAACTTCAATGAAATAAAACTTCATCATTATATTAAAATCAGTCGTTCTTCTCAAAAAATGACCAAAATTCTCACAATAATTCTACAAAGCAGTGGTCAGAATTTATTATGTGCTTACGGTGATAAGGAATCTCACTAGCCAGGCAGTAAAGTTTAAATTAGCAGGCATTCTGCGAGTCAAACATTTCTAAAAAACGATGCTTCTCTGCTCTTTATCCTTAGTAAACAAGTTTCAAGATTCGTGAGATTAAAAAAAACAATGGATAATAACAAACAATATATTCTTGGTACGTAGAAAAACTTTAATCGTAAAAGCAGAAAACTGACAACTCCCTACAAAGAAAATAAAATCATTTGAATTAAAAATCTTTAAAAAAAGAAAAAAAAACGAAGTAGCCCAAAATAGTTTTCTGAAGAGATAGAAAACAAACGTCTCTTAGAAAAATATGCGCCCTCCACCGGGTTCAAGCATTTAAGTGATAATGAAATAAAATGTTAACTTAGAAAAACTAACTAAACTAAATTAGAACGCTTATAAAAAGATTACACATATTTTTATTTTATTTTAATTGATTTATATGCAAAATTATTCCTATGTTTACTTTTAATACGTTTGAGAATAAAAACAATATTAGAAATTAATTATACCAAGTAATTATTTATAAAATCTGAGTTTGTAAAAACCAGTCTACAAAACGGCCTACCAGAAGAAACCGTAGCAGCAATAATGATTCTATACAGAAACACCAAAGTGAAAGTGCAGTCACCGGATGCGGACACAGAATACTTCGACATTGTTGTAGGAGTACTACAAGGGGACACGCTTGCCCCATACCTCTTTATCATCTGTCTAGACTACGTACTTAGGACATCGATCGATAACATTAGGGAAAACGGCTTCGTGCTGACAAAGAAAAGGAGCAGAAGGTACCCCGCAAAAACAATTACCGACGCCGACTACGCCGATGACATAGCGCTACTGGCCAATACACCCAACCAAGCCGAAACACTACTGCATAGTTTGGAACGAGCCGCTGCAGGCATTGGACTCCATGTTAATGCACACAAAACTGAATTTATGTGCTTTAATCAGAAAGGCGACATCTCCTCACTAGACGGAACCTCCCTGAAACTGGTTGACAAATTCACCTACCTAGGAAGCAGCGTCTCATCAACCGAAAAAGACATCGACACACGGCAAACGAAGGCATGGACAGCTATCAATAGGCTTTCGATCATTTGGAAATCAAACCTAACCGATAAAATGAAACGCAGTTTTTTCCAGGCTGCGGTCGTGTCGATACTGCTATATGGATGCACTACTTGGACGCTGACTAAACGGTTAGAGAAGAAGCTAGACGACAATCATACAAGAATGTTGCGAGCAATATTGAACAAGTCCTGGCAGCAACACCCCACAAGGCACCAACTATACGGTCACCTACCACCTATTACGAAAACTATACAAGCTAGACGAACCAGACATGCCGGACACTGCTGGAGAAGCAAGAACGAGCGCGTAAGTGATGGACTCCAGTGGACCCCCGCATATGGCCAATCAAAAGCAGGACGACCAGCTCGAACATACATACAACAGCTATGTGATGATACGGGATGTAATCCTGAAGACCTGCCGGAAGCGATGAATGATAGGGAGACATGGAGAGAGATGATGATGATGATGATGATGATTCTATGTAAACGTTTATTTCTTAGTGATATACAACGAACATAGCCGGATTTTAAATGGATTAATAACATTGTTGTTTTGAGGTAAATCTAAATGAGCTTGACTTTAACGGATACATCGTTCATAAATAAGATGTTAATTAAATAATTATTATTTAATAATCAGAAGGATTAAAATGTAAATAATTAAAGGAATTGTGACGTCGGTTGTTTGATTATAGAGAAATATAATTTCCATTATGATAAGAAGAAGTGAACTGTTTTAAAATCGGCAATAAAACAATCTTAACGCCGTATTTGACGAAAATCCCTTCCAATAATATATTTAACTGACGTGACAAATCGACCATAATAATGAAAGGAATAAAATGAAAACATTTCTGACGATAGATTTTAATAGATTTTTTTTCTAATATTTTCAAATTTTTATAAATTTTGGATCTTTAAAAAATTTTTGCATAGCAGCTTTAGTTGGATAAAACATTTGAACGCTAAATTATTGCTG
The DNA here is from genome assembly GCA_963585895.1 of Sepioteuthis lessoniana. Lineage (NCBI taxonomy): Eukaryota > Metazoa > Mollusca > Cephalopoda > Myopsida > Loliginidae > Sepioteuthis > Sepioteuthis lessoniana. Next base: position 25,316,283 of record OY757940.1, read on the forward strand.
GTTGTCATTTACTAAGCTTAAGTTAGTGTGGCATAAGGCCAGAAGTAAGGTGCACTGAGCAAGTGCTGGACTCACTAACAATTATCTATTAGCTTGATTCGTTATATACTATGCTTTCCGTAAGTCTTGAAAGTTGTTTCTCTGAGTAAATTGAAGATACCTAAACAGTATTTGAAAATTCCATGTATGTCGGGGTGTAGGTTCCAGTATTCCATGTGGATGTAGGAGGGATGGAGGAAGTTTTAGTGAGGTAGGGGTGGTGAAGCTTTATATTTCCCAACCCTACCTTCTCTCCCACGTGGTCGCTACTTGATAAACTGATGAGTCTGACCTTTTCATATTTATCAGTCTCCAAAGTGGGTAACTTTTTCTTTTTAGAAAAAGCTTTTCCATCGACATCAGACATGAAACAGACAACAGCCGGGTCCTTCATTTTTTTCTTTCGTCCCCGATAAAAAACAGAAACAACCAACACTTGTTTAATCCTGTCAACAAAGCGGTATTCTTTCTTCTTGGAAAATGGTAACGTTTCACGTTTCCAGACAAAAACGCTTCATAAATATGGAAAAACAAGTAGAAACAAGGGTGGTTGGTGACAGCTTAAATAAAAAGAAACCCAATAAACCCCTTACACACACACACACACACACACACACACATATATATATATATATATATATAGTGGGGAGCAGAAGAGGCACCTGTCTAATGCCAAAGCCGTAAAAAAAGGCAACCCTTCGAGGAAAAATTAACTCTAAAATCAAAATTTGAGAAGTAAGCGCTAGCATCAAATCTTTGCTGACTGATAGGTAACCTTGGACATAAAAAGAGTCGTACTCGACTATTTCACTATATTTCTACGACCTATGGATGTCTTAGTATTTTATCTGAGGAGTAACCGAGGCATAGTGGTTAAAGTGCTGGACTCTAGCTCCGAAGTAAGCGAATTCGAACTACTATCGTGCAGTTACGTTCGCTTTTGAACTAATGCCCTTAGAAAATGCATAAAATCCCTTATCATCCCCCACCAGCTATGAGCTAAATAGTATCACTGCTGTTCTTCTATAAGTCTGGCCATGCCATTAAATAACCCAGGGAAATTGACACGTCCTTAAACAAAGACCTAATCCTACCTCATCATCTGACGCATCTTGTATATTTTCCCAAGCTGAATTTAGATAATAATCAGGATGTTTGACTGATGATTCAGGTGTTAAAGGCAGATATATTCTGATAATATGTGGTAATTTTCATCATCGTTATATATATATACATGTATATATAAAGTTGGCGACCGTAGTCGAGGGCGACCAGAAGGTAGCTACCACACTGAGGTGTAGGAGAGGGCGCTACTCCTTTCGCTAGATTGCTCCACATTGCCCTTGATACGCACCTTATATTGCTGAGCGTTAAGCAAGGAGGTATCAAGTACCATTTTTAAAGTCTTTGGTATGACGCGACCTGGGATTGAACCAAGGTATCCCGGACCATTGGCGAACACTCTACCCACTAGACCAATGAGCCGGTAGAATATATATAATGTTAGACAAAACCAGTGAAAAAACTTAACCATTTTTATAATGGCCAAAAATTCGAATGAAACTTCAATGGCTTACACACACACATAAGAAGTTATTATTTCCTTAATTATTGTTCTCAAAGTTAAGTTAGTTGTAGAGAAAAGTAATATTAAGAAAATATCCAGAAATACAAAAGGAAAAAGGAAAATTTCTTAAAATTTTTTTTTCTCTGATTTGATATTTTAATTCTGGGTTGGGCAAACTGCAGCCCCAGGCCGCATGCGACCTGCGTCACTGTTGTGTGACCCGCGGGAGCCTCTAAAAAATAAAAAAAGGAAACACTTGCCCTAAATCGAGATTAAGTTCTTTAGATTTTAAATGATTCGGTCTTTTGATAATTCATAACCCAGTGATGCAGCCCTTCCACCGAAATGTTTGCCCACCCCTGTTTTAATTTGGGATTAGTCCTTTGCTTATAAATTTTCGATGACTGCAAAAAGGACTATGTTAAAAAATAAACTTCATTTTGTCACAGTCTATGAGGGTATCTCGGTCAGCCAATAAACTTTTGGCCCCTCATACAGTGAACATGAGACTTTAATGCTAAATACTGTGAATTTGATGAACTGTGCTGTTCTAATGATGAAACGGCAAAATGAGAAAAAAAAAAATGGAGAAATATAAACGCGGTGAAAGGCTGGACATATATATATATATATATATATATATATATATATATATATATAACAGTAGTTTTTTTGTTGTTGCTGTTTTTATTTATTTTTCATTTTTATTTTTTATATTAATAATATTCCAAATAGTATGAAGAATATTGGAAACATTCCAACTCAGATCTGCAAAAAGGAAAGTGAAGACGTCTGTGTTTTCAAGTATCTCTTTAAGAGAATATGTGCTCATGCCAGAAATGAACATCACCACAAAATCGTTGTTTGCGGGGCTTTTTTTAAGAATGAAATTTATTCGAGGGGGAACTTTTCCTGAGTAAGCAATATTCAATTGAAATATCAAAATTTAATTTTAAAAACTAAATTTTTAAAATCTAATATTTATTATTTGCTAATATTCTTACGGTATTATGATTATAGTCGTTGGAACATTTTCGAAATGAATTTGTTTTAAAGACTTGATTGCATAAAATAAACCTGAAAATGGTTTTCGTAAAACTACGAGACGTGAGAAGTTTTATTTTATACTGTGAAATTATCTTAATATTCTATAATTTAAATATTGTGAGATATTTGCTCGACCCTTTCATGTATAGAACATTAATAATTTCTGCTGGTTTTGGGAGCTTTTTCAAGTCTTATCTAACATTTAAGGGTTTCCTCAAGCGATGATTTTATCATTTTAATTATATATATATATACATATATATATATATATATATATACATATATATATATATATATATATAGCTGTGTGTGTGTGTGTGTGTGTGTGTGTGTGTGTGTGTGTGTGAGTAAATAATCGAAATAAATCCAACATATGAAGAAAATAGAAAAACAAAGTAATCCAAAAGTAATGAATTTGGAAAATGGAAAATCAACTTTTAAACGTTTCGGTTTTGATAAGCCTTCATCAGAACTTTAATATACTGGAAAGTGTTGCTTGAACAACGATAGATAGTTTGATAAAATAACAGGAAAAATGACAAAATATGTACACAAAGAAAGATCTCATAACCGTTCAAACAGCGTTCTGTTTTAGAAAAAAAACTATCATGTGATTGGCGCAAGCAATAATGTTTAAAATGTGTCGATATATATATATATGTATGCTTGGTTGCTTGGTTTGGTTTTTACAGCATGTAACCCCTTGTTGGGTTATGTTATCCCCAAATCAGTTCAAGTATTTTGGTCTCCAGTTATTCATGGTTACAGAAATGTATCTTCAAAATCATTTCAAATAAGTTAACTCTTCATCATCTCCAGCAGATATTTTGAACCCGTTGACAGGACTTTAATACTTGATATTACTTAGGGTCTAAGTGGACCAGGGAGTAATGTTAACATAGGTATGATTCCACACTTAGCAAAGTTCCAGAACTGGATGCAGTTAAACATCACACTCTGGTCACTATTCTTTTTTTTTGGTTGAAGTAGCTGGGCCATTGTCATAATGAGTAGACTGTTCGCCAATGGCCCGGGAGACCGGGGTTCAATCCCAGATCTACTCATACCAAAAACTCAAAAAATGGTACTGGATGCCGCATTGCATAACACTCAACATTATAAAGTACAATTCAAGGGTAAAATGCAGCAATCCAGGGAATGGAGTAGCGCCCTCCCCGACACATCGGTGTAGAAACTATTGAAAAGGGAGCCTTCAGATCACCCTCGACTTAGGTCGCCAACTTTACTTACTTTTAGTCTTACCCATCATCAAAGGAAAGCATTTGGCGAGTTGTAAGCCGTCTGATGTTGCATAAGCGAGAAATTAGTAATCTACAGTCTTGGTTGTCTGTCAATTGAAACTTATATATATATATATATATATATATATATATATATATGTGTGTGTGTGTGTGTGTGTGTGTATATCTGTCTGACAATTTATGTAGTTGTCTAAAAAGCTTAGCTTAAGTAATACTCAAAGTCAGAATGATGGATCACTCATTGAGAATCGAACTCACAAGTAATGCTTTCTATCTTTTTAGATATTTTCTTTTCTTTTATATAAGTTTCTAAATACCCCAGGCCCGGTTCATATTGTTTCTTCTTTTTAGCTGCATCCAAACAGAACACAAGAATTATGAGAGATGATCAGATACAACACTTTATTCTCACGAAGTACGAAATTTTGTGAAAGATGCTATTAATTATGGAGGGAAAAACCAACATCAGAATAGAATTTATTGTTTCCCTGATTGATAGTATTGTACTTGTAAAATCCTACATCAACCCATTTATTGATATCAAATTCATTCCCTGACAAATGTTTACTGTCATGAATGAAACTCGCCCGCAAGATATAGGCGAAGAGTTTGAAGGAAAGAAGACGAAATAAAAAAATAAACTAATAAAAGGCAAAAACAAAAACAAATACAGCTCGTGTTTAACCAGCGTCTGGGCGCACCTGTCGCTGGTTCAGTAAATAAAATTTGTAGTGGTGAGATGTGTGCGCACGGGTGTCTGTGTTAAAGTGTAAGTAAGTGTGTGTGTGTGTGTGTGTGTGTGTTTTATTTTGCCGAATTTCCTAGGGCCCTTCTCGCATAGCCAGGCAGAAAAACTGAAAATGTTACACACGGAATCTTTTCCTGTGTCCTCTCTGATATTCTATCAAATATCATCTAGTTCTCCATTGCATATAGATAGACCTGAGGTGTCTTTATTCTTCTAAATTGTATTCACGATTCTTTCACAACATTCAAAATGTCTAAACTTCCCCAAATCCCCAAAAGTTAGATTGATTTTACTAATATTAATTAATTGAAGGTTTCATTGATTTTAACAGCATGTTAACCAGTCTGGGAGGTGCCCGTAGTGTAATGGTTATCGTCGTAGGAAATGGACTCGGCGACACGGGTTCAAGTCCTGGACGAGACTGATTGCATTTCATATAGCACTAATACCCTTGGGAAAGGTATGAATCCAATTATTCCCTAGTTAGGACCCTAAATGGTACTACCATTCCATATCAGAGTGGACCTGGGAATAATGGCGATGAACGAGTACTGGATACTCTCCTGACCACTCGAATTGGAGTCTCACCATCAGATAGAGTTTTGGGGAGAGGGGTATTATACCCCTGTTGCAGGAGATAGAGTCTGTGTATTCTAAACCCTACTAACAAGGCGGGCTCATCCAATAAACGTTTTTTAATAAAATTATTTTATACTGTGATTCTTTGGAACGATTTTTTAATGCCTTTATTGCTTTTATTATCAGTGTACTTTCTTAAACGTTGTGATAAAGACAAAACAAGAAAAAGGTGTAGAAAAAGTCAATGTATTACAGTAAGAATATGTAATCTAATGTGCTAAATTCAAAACAAGACCTATACGATAACAGGAGAGGAATATTGTGTGGCGCCAAATATCCAAGGCGAACGACTGATTCTTTACATCGGCATAAATGTTGACTATTGGCCTCGTTAAGAAAGACGTAACAAACAGAACCACCAAATTTCTTAAAGTGTATTTAGCCCAAGAGATTTCCAAAAACGAGAAGAGACATTGTCAACAAGGTTTATTTATACAGTTAAGGGAAGTTAATTCTATATACTACCATATGATCTTTTCCTGGGTGATCTGGTAAGGAGCATCACCATCTCAGTTCTAATGTTCTTTAATCCATTGTAGGACTATGTTTGTAAAGTCGGTATTTAAATCTGGCAAAATATGAAATACGATGTTTTGTTTCTTTTCGGGACACCTGCACACACCTGGGGGTAGTGGTAGTGTGGCAGGTGAGAGATGAGGGTAGGTTCTACACCTTTTCAAGTGTCGGGTTTCCCCTTCGTAATCGCTGCAAATCTTCGTTTACACAAACCTGACCTTTGCTATGCCCAACGTCGCATAAGACACAGCTGCACATTTCGCTGCACATTTTTCCCTCTCTTTTAGTAACTCTTCTCTTTGCTCTTTTTTTCAATAAAGTAAAAAAAAGTCTGTATATTTTCAGCTCGGGAAAGACTTCGTCTTGTTTAGGGAAGAGAGGGTACATATATACAAAAAGAATATTTGTATTTTAAGAACGGATTTATGTGTTGTTGAAAGAATCAGCACGGCTGGTTTCGTCTTAAAAAACAACAAAAAACACTTTTAAGTTTAAATCCAACCAAAAGACTAATCTATTAACGGCAGTTTCTGGTCAACCCGTTATACTCAACAAGCTTTGATCATCGTTTGGTGCTCTGTATTTACGGCCTTGTACCGGACTAAACTAGACTTTATAAAAATCCTTGATACTTTAGATTATGGAGCAGAGAGACAGAGCAGTGAGTTAAGTCATCTTTAAACGATTGATTGATTATTTTTAAAGGCATGTCAATCCGTCTAGAGTTATTTTATGTCGAGAGGTTAGAGAATCAGGTTCATCGTATGTTTATATTCAAATTTTTGTGTTGTCGTTTCTTGAGGTTTTGAGGTGGGTGTTGTTTCTTGAGGTTTGGGGGGCTGTTTTGTTTTTATGTTGTTGTTACTAGAGTTTGGTGGGGGTTGGACACGGTAAGATTGAATAGAAATTCTTTTTTAAACAGATCTTTTGAACTTATAAATGAGATCCTAACAGATACTACCACTTCGGTCAGAGTGGACCTGGGAGTAACGGCAATAAAGGGATACTCGACATTTCCCATATCTCCAGAAATGTGGCCTCACCTTTAGGTGTATTAAAATGTCATACCCAGAACACCCTTCTTTGTTGGGGGTTCTTATCCCTTTGCAGAAGATTCAGTCAGCATATTCTAAACCCTGCTAACAAGGCGTGACCGTCATGGGCTGCTCCATATATGTGACCTTGTGCCTGACTTAGGCAAACCAGGTAAATATTAAACTACCTCAAATAGTCCCAATGCTCTACCAATAACTACTCTTGATGTTTGTGCTTCGAGTCAACATTTAAAAGTTGGAAATTTTCGAAATTTTTATGGCTTTTTTACGTTGAGTCATTAAAAATGTATTTAAAAAATATCTTTTTTTTTTTTCAAGGCCACTTTATAAGTTTGAAATTTTAAGTCTTTATTGACAGTAAAAGTAATAAAACTCTGCAGATATTTATGCAATTACAGACATATATATATATATATATATATATATATATATATCATGGGCTTTGATATTTGATTTTGCAGGAAAAAAGAAGAGTTGAGAAATTGTTTTCTGATGACCCTATTCGGTAATATAAAGTCGAAGTTTGTTTTTTTTCTTTTTTCTTTTTTTTTTTTTGTGCAGAAAAATTCTACTCCGAAACCCAATGTTTTTTTTTTTTAATGTTTTCCTCTTCTTGTTTTATATGCTTCCAAGCCACAAATAAAAAGTGTTGTCAAACGTTTATCATGAGATGATATAAAATTGGCATAGAAATGTTGATTTATACACAAGGTTGATTATTATATGATTAAAATTACATCTGCTGATCAAAACTTCATCACAATCTTTTTTCTAACTCTTTCGTTGTATAAATTTTTGTCTCTCCACCGCTGTATATATATATATATCATCATCATCATCATGATATCGTGCCGCAAGCACGGATATCCCTGACCCTCTCTCGCCACTTCTCCCAATAGTTCATCGCTTCTGGCAGGTCTTCAGGGCTACATCCCGTATCCTCACATAGCTGCTGTATGTATGTTCGAGCTGGTCGTCCTGCTTTTGAACGGCCATATGTGGGGGTCCATAGAAGTACATCACTTATGAGCTCGTCCTTGCTTCTCCAGCAGTGTCCTGCATGTCTGGTTCGTCTAACTTGTATAATTTTCGTGACGGGAGGCAGTTGGCCGTATAGTTGGTGCCTTGTGGGGTGTTGCCGCCAGGACTTGTTCAATATTGCTCGCAGTATTCTTGTGTAATTGCCGTCTAGCTTCTTCTCCAGCCGTTTAGTTAGCGTCCAAGTAGTGCATCCATACAGCAGTATCGATACGACCGCTGCCTGGAAGACATACACATATATATAATGCCATGGAATTTGTTCTGCGACTTCTGGGTTTCATGGAGTTTTTACAAAACGACAATCAAAACTCCATAAAATTTAGGGGTCACAGACCAAAATTCCATGGCATTAAATATATATATCAAATATATATTTATTTATTTATTATTATTACATAATAGCTCTCTCCTAGATATTGAGCACTCTCCATATCATATTGCACTTGGTTCGCCACAAACCCACAAAGTGATTTAGTAACAACCAACACTGTTCTAATATATATATATATATATATATATATATATATATATAGAGAGAGAGAGAGAGAGAGAGAGAGAGATTAGAATTGAATAGGATGGACGCAGAGTGATCGGCGCAAGGGGGCTTAGTTTTTCGCCTATATAACCACCAAACTAAGTGGTTCCCATGTGCGTCTCATAGATTTGTATTAATTGACTCCTCTCGTTTTTTCTTTCTTTCTTTGGTGGCATATCAACATTAATGGGTAATTTAATGCCAACAGCATCCTTGTAGAAGAACGGCGGTGATACTATTTAATCTACACCAGGGAAGGGAATAAAATATTTCATGCCTTTCAGTCTAAAAGTAAACGTAATTATGTGACCTGAGTTCGAACTAGCTTACTTCAAGGTCAATATCCAGCACGTAAACAATTAAGCCACTAGGAATCTCCCGAATCGTTTTTCTGCACCAAAGTTTTAAAACTATTGAAATATGAGAAAAGGAATCAAATTTAAATTGCGATTTTACAAATCAGATTGAAAGAAAATAACAATTTTTTTTTTATTTTCAGTCTTATTTTTCTAATGAACACAAAAAAGATAATAAAATTTTTCTTAAAAATAAGACAAATAGATTTGCCTTCAAAATTCAGCGTCTGAATTTACTAAATCTTCAGTTTTTTTCATTCACGTTTTCTTTGTTTATTATAATTTCAATTCGACCAATTATTATTCATGTATTCCGTGGAATTTCCACTTGTCAATAAAAATGTACTGTGTGCTGACGAACTAAATATAAACTGACACTTAAACTTAGCTGGTTTTTATCAGGTGGAAGAAGTAAGATTATTCGCTCGGTTCCATTAGCCCTTACCCTCCAGATCCCTTTGTCTAAAATGTGTAAAGTCTGGGTTCATATCTCAATGGCTGAGACTCCTATCAAAAGGAATGTCAACAAGACCAAGCCTTTTTTAAAAACTTACGGCGTTTGAGGTTCAATTCCTACGTGGCACCCAACATTAAAACTTGTAGAATCTAAATAAATACTTAAACATAAACTGATGGGAAAATAAACTGACATCTATCAAAAGGAAAATTGTGAAATAAACTTTTGACTGAGGGATTTGAACTGGTCTAATCATTTCAGAGGCTTCTCACTAAAATAAAGATGGCTCCTTCTTATTTAAAACAATTGAAATCTGTTTTATTTGCATTTATTTGTTGAGGCCAATGCCTCCTGACACTTGCTCCAGGCAATTCAGTCAAAATTTGGTTTGGGCAGGTGTATTTTAGAGAAGTGCTAGATCATCTGTATAGTTTGCGTCTAACGGTTTTTGAATGATATCGTCTGCTTCTTGTCTTTTTTATGAAAACATTTTCATTAGATCTAAAGACGTTCGTAGTATGTAATCTAGGCTAATCAAAAACAGGTATGGTGCCAACATATCTCCTTGCAGAACCCCAACGACAATATAAAAGAAGTCGGTGTCACCATTGTGTAAGCAATCCATAGTTTTTTCTGTTTTTGTAAAGCATAATTATAGCCGTAACAGTTTCTTTGGGAATATCATATGCTTGTCGTATTTTATCTATATTTCCTCGGTGTATGGCATCCATTGCCTCGAAGAAATCTTCGAACAATAATGTTATCTCGAGATTTTTGCACGTACTCCTTCGATGATCCGAGAGACATTCAGAATCTATAAAAATGAGGATCGATTGCTCGAAAAGCCGTTCTGATTTTTCGAAAGAATTTTCTCGTCTTCAGGTCTTATAACATTGAGAAACAGCCTAATAAACCTTAGGAGCAATAGCGGTAATACTTATACCTCAATAGTTCAATTACAGAATTCAGATTCAAATCCTTAACAAAATTACTTTGATGTAAAAACACAGTTCATATAACGACCTTCAATGTTAGGACTTTGAATAGAATAGGTCCCTTACCTGAGCTGACCACGTCTACAGCAGAGTATAACATAGACATTGTATGCATACAAGGACATAGATACTACCATAGTGAACAAGAAATAAGATACCACGATACTGTTAAAAGACGGACGTTTGTCTCAATATCTACATGGAAAATGCAGTCATAGGAGGGGTAGGAATGCTTCTCGGTCATTGTGCCCAAAAATCACTCAATAGCATTGAGAAAATGCAACAGAGAATGATGTGTGCTTCATTTAACGAGAAACCCTGCGAATCAATCACCTCCTTCAACAGTCCCTCCAATGCCAGCGATGAAACGGAGATCATCACCTTCTACAACGATCTATCTTCCCTTATCCGACGTATTCTCAAACACAACCTTCAAATCATTGGAGGAGACATGAATGCGCAAATAGGCAAAGACGAAAATAACAAATTATGTTAACACAACTCGTCAAACAGAAATGAGGAATATCTAACAGACTTCGTGCTCGAAAACAGACATACATGCCTTAATACTAAAATCCAAAAAAGATAGGGAAAAGTATGGCTCAAAACCAAACGGGGGACATCTCCACTCTAGAAGGAACCCCTCTTAAACTAGTAGACAAATTCACGTACCTAGGAAGCAGCGTCGAATCAACCGAAAAGGACATCGAAACGAGGTTAACGAAAGCATGGACAGCTATCAATAGGCTATCGACTATATGGAAATCAGACCTAACCGATAAAATGAAACGCAGTTTCTTCCAGGCAGCGGTCACATCGATACTGCTATATGGATGCACTACATGGACGCTAACAAAACGGCTCGAGAAGAAACTAGATGGCAATTACACAAGAATGCTGCGTGCAATCCTCAACAAGTCCTGGCAGCGGCACCCCACGAGACACCAACTGTACGGCCACCTGCCCCCTATCACGAAATCTATTCAAGTTAGGCGAACCAGACATTATGGACATTGCTGGAGAAGCAGAGATGAACTCATAAGAGATGTACTCTTATGGATCCCCACACACGGCCGCGCAAAAGCAGGACGACCAGCACGAACGTACATTCAGCAGCTGTGTGAGGATACAGGATGTTGTCCTGAAGACCTGCCTAGGGCGATGAACGATAGGGAGGAGTGGCGAGAGAGGGTCAGGGATATCCGTGCTGCCAGCACGATATGATGATGATGATGATGATGGCTCAACACCTACCCAAATAACGCTAGATCACAAATAGATTACATACTCATAAATAAGAAGTGGATAAATAGCGCTCTGAACTATTAGGTGTATTTTTCTTTTGAAGAAATATGTCCCGATCGGAGAATTGTCACAGCAAAGATACACCAGAATCTACCCAGGAATAAGAAACAGTCAAAACCCCACGTTACTACAGGTCTTCTCTTAACAATAGAGATGTTTGCAATAAATATATGGTATCTAAGAAACAAATTTGATACTCTTCAGGAGATATCTGAAACACGCACTCCAAATGAAGAATACGAAAACTTTTCATCAATTCCTACATGGAAGCAGCAGCAGAATGTATACCTACCAAACCAAGAGCTAAACACAGAGTTCCATAGAAGAAATTAGAAGCTAGAAAAAATGCGATAACGTGAAAATAGCATTCTTGTGTAATAAAAGAAACCTAACAAATACCAACACACAGAAACTTAAAAAAGCACAAGAATACATTCAAGGCCAGATCAATAGAATTAAAAACTCGGTTGAAGATAGACGATCACAAATAGCGTAGCAGACAGTAAATGACGTGAACAAAAAGTACAAAACTAACAGCAGCCAGCCACGAAGAACAAATACAGATGTGGAAAGAACCTTTCAAAAGTCTACTTGGAAACACCTCAAAAGTCATTAATCAACCTATAACAAAAATTATTACTAAACATCAAACTAGAACAATTTACTCCAGAAGAACGTAACGTAGAACTGACAGAAATTAAAAGCAGAAAAGCTACAGGCATTGACGAAATACCCCGGTATTATGGAAGAAAAGGAAATTTAATGACTTACTCCTTAAATTCACCGATGCCGTATATAAACAAAATACTGTAGAGGTATGGACAAAAAGCTGCTACCTCCCCTTCTCTAAGAAAGGTGACCCCAGGATCACCAAGAACAACAGCAGTATAACCCTTACGTCTGTAGAGGCAAAGGTTTATGGTGCTCTGCTTCTCAACCGTTTCAAACCAGAAACCGAGAAAATATTTTGGAAATATCAGAACTGTTTTCAGAGAAATCGATCAACAAAATTACAGATTCTAACAATTTGTCGAATCACAGAAGGAGCTCGGCCAAAAAATCTCGAGGCAGCACTATTGTTTGTAGATTTCTCCCGAGCATTTGATTCCCTGCATAGAATGAAGATGAAGCAATACTTCTAGCTTATGGTCTCCCACAGCCATAATGAGGCTCTATAAAAACACGAAAGTCAAGGTTCACTCACCGGATGGAAATACAAACTTCTTCGTTATTGTTGCTGGAGTTCTCCAAGGAGATACATTAGCACCATATTTGTTTATAATCTGCCTAGATAACACACTTTGCACGTCGTTCGATCTAATAAAAGGAAATGGCTTTTTGTTAAAAGAGCAAGAAGCAGACATTATGACGTAGAAACTATAAACGAGTGCAGACAATAGAGTTTTACAAGTTATCAGAATCAGCTCTCAGTTGTGAAACGAGCTGAGTTGGATTTGAAACCCCATATGGCACTACGAGCAGGATACATAAGACAATATTGGGAACGCTACCTCATCGAAACAGGGATCTCCACCGACTCGTCCAAAATCCTTGTAACAATGTTTGCGGACGAGAAGCGGACGATGGAGAGCCTACAAATGCTGGATCGATCTATGCTGAAAGAGTCACATCAATGGGAGAAGCCCTGTGTATCCTTATTTAAACTTGGTCTCTTGCACAAATCAGTTTGCTACTTCTAAGTCTGACTTTTAAAAAAGTATAATCGAAGGGCTCTAACATGTAGAAATTATGACCATGGTGGTAATTCCATGTTTATGACAATGTAACCCTCGACTGTAGGAGCTATTATTGGCAGAACAGGTTCAAGGATCCGTGGGATAGAACAGAATTCTAGAGCCTGTATTAAGATTCACAACAAGGATTCTAATTGTGAAGATAGAAGAATTGAGCTGGGGAAGTTTGGCTGTAGGTGCCTTAGTGTAGGTTTTCTGTGGGGTGGATTCCTTAGCTTGCTTAAGGATGCATAGGAGATGCCCGTGGTGTAATGGTTATCGTCGTAGGAAATGGACACGACGACACGAGTTCAAATCCTGGACGAGACTGATTGCATTTCACATAGCACTAATGCCCTTGGGAAAGGTATGAATCCAATTATTCTCCCTCCAGCTATGGGTAAATAGTAGGGCAGACTAGGTTCTTCAGCCTTGGTGAGGCAACTAGTCTAGGAGAAGGAAAACTCTGAATTCAAACCTGTTAAACTCCGCTTAAAAAATGACCTTGTGTCATATCCTGCCCGAGCGGAGGGGTTGGTAAATATGATCAAAGGAGTGATAGAAGACTCCTTTGATGTTGGAGTCGTTGAACAGGGTATCGCCTACGATCTTCACTTTGCAGGGGATGACCTATATTATTTCTTCGTATCTCCGAGTATAAGGATCTCCAAATGCAAGGTAGCCTTTTGGGCATCCTGAGGTACATGAAAATCTCTCATTCTTTGATGGTGATCAGCAGCTAGGATTCTTTATGTAAAGGGACGGAGTAGTATCCATCAACAGCATCTAATACTCTCTTCTTTTGTCTTGGCGCTACTTATAGTGCGCTAACAGGAACGGTGACCCTCGATGTTGTTTCTCCCGTTTGCACTGTGAATTCAAGTGCTGGTAATTTATGGTCCTTCGTGGTTTAAGCATTTTTCTTAGCAGTAATGACCATCGTGCCACACGAATCAGTGGACCTACCAACCGGTACTGGGATTATGATACCCCTTTTCATATCTTCCCAAAGGGTCTGCGTAACTAGTTCTTTGAAGTGGAAAGGTACAGGAATTGGGTTATAGCTTGTTTTATATTTGTCTACCAACTGGACGCTAGTTGGGACCCCTTGGCCGGTGAGTGTTATTGCTATTATCCTACACAGATGATATAGCGCCTCTTACCCAAGCCGAATCCTTGTTACATAACCTGGGGACATTACGTAACATGGAGACATTAGTCACCACGTGAACGCAAAGAAAACGGATTACATGTGTTTTAAACCAGAAAGAGCTATCTCTACTCTAAATGGAGGTCCTCTGAAATTAGTAGACAAGTTCGCCTGCAGTTTCTCATCTACTGAAAGCGCTTAGCATTCTGCTGAGACTCGAGTATAAGTCTCTGTGTTGGAAAAATCAGCTCTGGAACCCAAACAAAACATCCTTAGATACAAAAGCAGAGTTGATATTGCGAGTCTTAACGTGAGAGCAATATGCAGATGAGCAGAATATAATCTTCATATGCGTACAGGAACATATATATTGGCAGAATGAATTTGAACAAAATATCATAATTCTCATAAGAGTTACACAAAAAAGTATTGCTTATATATATATATATATATATATATATATATATATGTATTACATTAAAATTACAAAATAATAACACAGAACTATTATTTGTTAAATACCGGACATTGGCATAATGGTTAGAGTGTTCACCAATGGCCCGGGAGACTTGGGTTCAATTCCAGGTCGAGTCATACCAAAGACTCAAAAAATGGTACTTGATACTACCCTGCTTAATACTCAGCATTATAAGGTAAGGATCAAGGGTAAGGTGGAGCAATCCAGGGAAAGGAGTAGCGCCCTCCCCTACACCTCGATGTAGTAGCTATCGAAAAGGGAGGCTTCGGGTCACCCTCGACTACGGTCGCCAACTTTTTTTTCATTATTTGTTAAAAATCAATTTTTGGTAATTATGCAAATTAGCTCTTCCACGACAGCTCATGCGATACTCATTATGTGTTGATTATGCGTATTATCAATTTAATATGTTGCTTGTCAATTTGATGTTTGCATGGGTGCGGAAATATGCAAAGAATTTCGCATATATATATATAATTTAATAAATTGCTCTATCACAGAACAAATATAAACATATCTTCATACACACACACACACACACACACACACACAGATATGTAGGTAAATACTCCTGAGATAATTAACCTATTCGCATTTATTCTTGGGAAAATATTTCGTGTCCAAGTCCTCCCGATCCCATCAACTTGGCTATTAGCGAGCAATTAATAGGCGAATTAAGATGGCTTCCGACCGGTCGTCTTTCCCTCCATACCCCACAGGCAAAATAAATAAATTAACGATGACCCATCCGCCCTGCCCTCGCTCTAACCTTCCAAGTCTGTTTGCTTAGAGCCGCAGTCCTAATTCAATTAACCGCTGACAACGACCTAGCCAGACTTGTTTGAGATGAGTGTCGTGAGAAGAGTGGCTTTTATTCCCAACAAGCAGATTTTATAAGTATACGATTGATTTGTACAACTGAAGATCTTTTTTATAGCGGAAACAAACATCAATTGATGAAAGTCGGAATTTCTTTGAACGAGAATGGAATTCTTAGTCCTTAATTCCATAGCTCTTCTCACATAGATGCTGTCTTTACCCGGTTTTCGGGTTGGGATTAAAGTGTTATATCCGTTTCTATCCCTAACCGTAAAACTCCTGAGCTCTTATCTCCGAACATAAGATAATATTTGAGGTGAGTCTAGTTCCTGGAACTCGAAGCCTATAACAGCACCTCCTCCATTGCCTCAAAAGTTTGGGTTAGAGGAATTCAACACCAGTAGTCAGTGTCCGCAGGGATTGGAGTTATTTTGAGTCTTACTCTTGTGTACGCGTATGAGACCCCCTCATTATACTGGCCATTGTCATATAGCACCTGTAGGAATATGATTAAATAAGGAATGTCTTGGAAATAATGTTGCTGGATTGGTCAAGGCGACCTCCTTAATATATGTAACTGTGAAAATACTTTCTTAGCAAATTTCCCACTTAAAAGTGTTGAACAAGAATTTTTCAAGTCGAAGATATTTTTATCTCCCGCCGACTTTTGCAATATTTAAGTTGACTATATATCACTGTCAGCATTATTTGTGAGGATGAAACAAAAATAAATGCTCTTGATATAGGTAATAGAGCGGACCTTACCCAAATAATTTATATCCACATTACAGAAAACTGTAAGCCTGTTTTCTCTAAGAGATAGGAAATTAATCATGATCTAATTTGGATATTCTTGCTATTATTAATAATTTTGATCAATATTGTCCTTTATTTTCCCATCTCTTGTTGCTGCACTTGGCTATTTAAGAAGAGACCGTCCGAGTGAGTTGGAATGAAAAAAATTAGATTCAATTTAGAAGGATGAAAAATGATACCGATCAAAATCATTAGTAATAACAAATAACATTTCCCCCAAAAAATATTTTTTAAATTTAAAAAATGTAAACAATGGCTGCTGATGCTGTTGCTAAAACAAATATCTTAAAATTCCCTTAGCCAACGTGGTCCGCTTGGTGGCCAAGAGGTCTGAAACAAAGTCTAACGTAAAGTTGGACGGGTTTCGATCCCGGCTTCGAGCGTCCTGCGTGTCTAGCCACACTGAAGAGTTCTGATAGAACGAAACAGTCTGTCTGTGGATGACTATATATATTAGGATAATGTTAACGCAATGCTAACGACGCATGATGATTGTCCGCTCCGTCGTACGCTCCGGCCTTCTTCAGATGGTTGGAATGGCGAACTTAACCCTTTGTTTCGCTTACCGGGGTAGACTGTTCTAGTTCCACGAGCTATGTTTAATGGATGTCAGTTATCAGTCATCTCCTGTTAATTTTCCCTCTGAAAGTTCTCCCCTGCTTTCACTGGGTATTGAACTCACCAAAAAAAAAATGCAATGATAACAAAATTCCAAATGAGCACAGGTAAAGATGGTGGCTGAAGACATTAGGTTTATAATACCCAGAAATTCATACACAGATGTCTTCAAGGACACATGGTACAGTGGATAAAGGCGTTCGTTGGATTCAGTGACATACCCAAAGATGGCGACAAAAATGAGGATAATAGTCCGAAAAATGTAAATAATGTACATAATACCTCATCACAGAAATATAGACATATATATTGGTTAAGGTTAGTTTCATTGTTTGATGGCATATTTATATTCTTAGGTTATGTAATGCCAAAATCAAACTTGTTGAAGAATTGTAGTAGTATTGTTCTAGGGTTGTGTGGATAAGGGGGTTCATGAAAGTAAATATAATAATGCAACTGAAGTTCGAACTTGTTTCCTCCGATGTTACAGTCCAGCACGTTAGTCACCGCCCACTCCGACTTCCTATATATATATATATATATATATTATATATATATATATATATATATATATATATATATATATATATATATATATATATATATATATATATATATATATATATATATATATATATATATATATATATATATATATATATATATATCGTGGAATTGTCCAAACTATATTTGCACAGAAAGTAACCAGTAAAATGTGTTTGTATGAAATGTTCAAACTTCCAATGCATTGGGGAAGGAAATACTTTTGCCTTTTTTACATTCACTGACAAAAAGGGGAAAATTATTCGTGAATTTTTGTTTGTTGATATGAGTCGTAGAGGTGCCAGTGATGTTTATTGTTGATCAACAAATTTTATTAGTTTTTCACGAAAGTCCTTTAGTCTTTAGTTTACAAAAAAATTGAGCGTTAGGAACTTTTTCACAAGCCAAACGTTTTAGACTGTTGAAATAATGCTCAAGTAAAAATAGGATCGGTTAAAGGAAGATAAAATTAAACTCTTTAATTTACTGACGACATTTACACAGAAAGACCAGGAATATGTGTTAATCAAATTATTTTGAGTCATAAGATACAAATCGCAGATATTTTAGAGAAAAGACTCGACAATATATCTACAAAATCCCTGAGAAAATTTTAGATCCTTTTAATCGTCTATATATTGAGCTTAAATCATAGTCACGAGGATTACTTGCCCAGCCTTTATGAATGATTCATCGCACAGTTTCGTAAGAAAGATCTTAAAATGTCGGGGAGGGAGAGTCTCCGTCGTGTAGTTGCTGAAGTACTAGATTTCGACCTGATAGTAAGCGAGTTCAAACATCAGTCAAGTCATTGCATTTACTTTCGGACAAATACTTGTGGGAAAGGCATGAAACTTCTTATCCTCCCAGCAAGGGGTTAAATAGTACCACTACTGTTCCACAAGAATAACTTCGGCATCAAATAACCCAAGAATGTTGATAAGCCATTAAATAAAGAAACCAAACCAATACGAACGTGTAAAATAAAGGAAGAACACTTACAGAATTAAATCCAAAGTGTGGACGACCATAATGGTGAATCGACAGGGGCTGCGATGTTGACAGGGAGTTAAACAGTTTTCAGGGGACTGCTGATTATCTTAACGATCAAAGAAACAGAATTGTTGAGATCGTCTGAAGGAAGTAAAAAATAACGTAACAACCTTGAATATAAGATCCTTCGTTGAATATATTTTCTTAGCGTTGAATTTGTTTAGAGACCTTGAAAACATAGATGTTGCACGGCATGTTTTTTTTTCTATTTTTGCGTACGAAGGTCGATCAAAAAGTCCTGAGCCTCACCCAGAAAGAAGATTTGTCGCTGAAAATTTTTGTTGTGGCAACACATTACCACTTATAAAAGTTGAAAAACTAATTAAGATTTCTGTCTTAATTTCTATGCAGATGAGGTCCAAAAGAGAGAGGGGGTGTCCTCGTGGTGTAATGGTTAAAGCGATGGACTGCGGAATCGTAGTAAGCGAGTTCGTACTCCAGTCGCGCTATTACGTTCACTTTCGGGCAAATACCCTTGGGAAAGGTATGAACCTCCTTATTCCCCCCCATCTATAGGTCAAATAGTACCACTACAGTTCTTCTATAAGAATGGCTTTGGCATTAAATGATCAATAAGGGTTGATATGCCATTAAACAAAGAAACAAAACCAAAAGTGTGTGACAGATCTAAAATCTTTGTAAGGTTTTGAACTTTTTGAATAATTCTCGTAGACTTTGCATATTTAAAACAAATTATTTTATCTTGTATCTTCGTCCGCTCAGTCTCGGTTGGGCTCAGAATTTATCTGACTTTGACCCCTGCAGATGAGTAAGCTCCCCCACTGCAAAAAGAAATGTCCTGGGTATAACACAAAATTACACAGATGGTGAGGCTTCAGTTCTGGATATCTCAGTAGTGTGATGTATTCCTTCATTGCCATTATTTCCACGCCCACTCTGACGCGGAGCGGTACTACCTGTTAGGTTTCCATTTATAGGTCAAACATATACGATGTGTATACGATAAGTTTCCAGACTTTTTTCGTATGGGCACTTTTACTGATAGTACACACATGAAACTCTTGTCCCCTTCGAAGTAAACCCCCGCCGGCTGCAATGCACTTGTTGTACCGTTCCAACAACTTCTGGAGGGCCCCATCGAATTGCTATTTTGTGAGCGTGTCGATGACCTTCGTCACAGCCTCTTTCATCTCCTCAATTGTCTCATAACAACAGCTTCTGAGCTTAGGGAATAAGAAAAAGTCACAGGGAGCAAGGTCTGGACTATAGGGAGGGTGAGGAACTGTGTTGATGCCCATCTTGGTCAAATAGTCTGTGACAAGGATGGAGTTGTGGACTGGTGCATTGCCCTGGTGGAAATGCCACTGACCCGATTCGAAGAGTGCTGACTTCTTCTCTAGGAATCTCTTCCTGAACTCCCTTAAAACCTCAACATTCTAACCCTAACCCTAACCCAATCAGCTCTGGTGCATCGACTTCCTCCCACACCTCTCATCATCCCTCACAGACTCCCTGCCTTCCTTGAATATCTTATGCCACTCGAAAACTGATGCTCGATTCATGCAAGATGCTCCAAAAGCAGTCTGAAGCATTCTATACGTTTTTCTAGCATTTTTTCCAAGTTTAAAGCAGAATTTTATTGCATATCATTTTTCTAAAGTGTCCTTACGTCCAGATTGCATTTTTGAAATTCCCCAGCTGTGACAAACAGGTTTTAGTAGGGTGTATTCCAATTCCTGCTGTAGCTATTGATTTGAACCTGAAATCATAAAAATTGGACAGTCGTCTCATAAGATCTATAGCAATAAGATACTGAACTTTCAAGAGTCTACGACAATTTTAAATGCCTGTACAAAAAAAGTCTGGAAACTTATCGTATATACCTCGTATGTTTTTAAACTCATTTAGTTTGTTTGGTTTCTTTGTTTAAAGGGATGTCAACATTCATTGGTAATTTAATGCTAAATCCATTCTTGTAGAATAATATATATATATATATATATATAATATATATATATATATATATATATATATATAGTTTGCTATATTTATAAATAAAGATTTTTCTGTATTGGTCTGATGAGCACATAGGCGAGTAACTGACAGTTAACAAGCAGCGTTGACTCTACTATATATCTACTATATCTTAACTTAAATTCACTATGATATCAGCGTTCATGTGTTCCACATCAAAGAGATATTGCTCTGACAAATATTAGTAAAAATATTTATTTACCTTAAGGAAAAACTTGCAACAATTTGTCAAACTCTTTCAATATTATTTCTTATCTCCAGGAAAAGAAAATTATCCTTTCAATGTATTAAATTTCAACAGTAACTGTTCTCAATTCGTTACTTTACGTTTCACACTAAGTAAAAGTGAATCATGTTTTATTTTATTTCTCCCGTATTACATCGTACCAATATCATTATGTCACACGAATATTATTACAACAAACCAATTATAGTTCAAAACTTATAATTAAGACAACATATTCTTTTACGCAATAAATTATGTTTAATTTTTTTTTAAATCATCATGGTATTAATATTTAGTCTTTAAACTTTTGGTATATTTCAATACGTATTTTAATTATATATCTACATTTAGACATTAATTCACTCCTTTTATTGAGTTATTCTTTTTATGGTAGATAACTGTTAATTTTTCATTGAGATGTAAAATGCATTTTTGGAGATATTATTCTATGGGGGTGCTTTTGAAATTATGTTATTAATTAGATTTGTTTTTTCTTCCTTAACATCGATTGACAAAATCAGAGAGAATGGCTTCGAGCTGACAAAGAAAAGAAGCAGAAGGTACCCCGCAAAAACAATTACCGACGCCGATGACATAGTGATACTGACAAATACACCCGACCAAATCGAAACACTACTGCATAGTTTGGAACAAGCAGCCGCAGGCATAGGCCTCTATGTTAATGCACACAAAACGGAATATATGTGCTATAATCAAACGAGGGACATCTCCACTCTAGACGGAACCCCGCTTAAACTAGTAGACAAATTCACTTACCTAGGAAGCAGCGTCGAATCAACCGAAAAGGACATCGACACGAGGTTAACGAAAGCATGGACAGCTATCAATAGACTATCGATTATATGGAAATCAGACCTAACCGATAAAATGAAACACAGTTTCTTCCAGGCAGCGGTCACATCGATACTGCTATACGGGTGCACCACATGGACGCTAAGAAAACAGCTGGAAAAGAAGCTAGACGGCAATTACACAAGAATGCTGCGTGCAATCTTGAACAAGTCCTGGCGACAACACCCCACAAGACACCAACTGTACGGCCACCTGCCTCCTATCACGAAAACTATTCAAGTTAGACGAACCAGACATGCAGGACACTGCTGGAGAAGGGCGCGCACCCGGCCTTTTGGCTGGGCCGTCTGGCATTCATGCCGGATGGGTGCTCGAAACCAAGAGCAGACTCGGGGCCGAATAGGCCCCCAGCTTCGGCTGGGCAACCTTCGGGTGGTTGAGCTGCACTTATGTCCACTTTGTCACCCATATACGGCACTAGACCAAGCGTCTAGTTTAAGCCGTAAACTGGCATACGTGCCCGGACTCACATTTGGGTTCGTGAAACTGCTTGCCTCATCAGGCTCACATTGCACTAAGTGAGCCGATGAGCAGCACAGACAAGCAGGGTTCGAGTCTCGGCTCGTTCCCGACCTCCCCTCCCCTTTATCCCCACTTTAATCGGCCTTCGGGCTTTTGACCTTGTGTGAAGTCGTGTCTGGTGGGAGGCAGCGACAAATACAGGACACTGCTGGAGAAGCAGGGACGAACTCATAAGAGATGTACTCTTATGGACCCCCACACATGGCCGTGCAAAAGCAGGACGACCAGCACGAACATATATTCAGCAGCTGTGTGAGGATACGGGATGCTGTCCTGAGGACCTGCCTAGGCCGATGAACGATAGGGAGGAGTGGCGAGAGAAGGTCAGGGATATCCGTGCTACCAGCGCGACATGATGATGATGATGAAGATTCTTTTATCATAATAATAACTGATAAACGCCATTTTGTAATAATTGTACCGTGTTTTCTATGTTGTTTTTTTGTTGTTGTTGCTTTTATACATACATTTCATTATTTTTGTTAATTTTGTTAATTTCAATTGGTATCGTTTTTATATTTCATAATTTATTTGGCTCTTATTTACAAGAAGACACTTATTTATTATCATTATTATTATTATTATTATTATTATTGTTGTTGTTGTTGTTGTTGCTTTACTCCTCGTGTGTTTTTGTCACCAGCACTAAATGGTGGTTTTTCATTGGAGTCTAACAGAACAAGTCTCTTTAGATCCCCAGGATTCTTTAAAGTGTCTTCTATGAAATTAGAAGTCCTTCTGATCTCGAGTTCCCCCTGTCTCTTTTCCAGGTTCCTGGGTACTGTTCCAAGGGTTCTAACGACAATAGGAATGACATTCACCTTCATGCTCCTCAATATTTTCAGCTCTCTGGCAAAGTCCACATATCTGTCCTGTTTTTCGCTTTCCTATGGACTGCTGGAAAGGTAAAATTCAATAGATGACAACAACTTTTTCTTTTGTTAATTATAACTAAATCTTCAGTCTCTTGCACAATTCCCAGAGGATATCATTCCAACCCAATCATACCAACTCTTGTATTCTTTTTGTGCCAGTTACCTGCATTTGCTTATTATGAAATTAAACATTTAATCCCAATCACAACATAATCTTCACTTGCTATTCTTATGCGTATTATCTGTTTTTGCTTTGACATAAAAAAAAGTAAAGTTGGCGATCGTAGTCGAGAGCAACCAGAAGGCTTCTTTTTCTAATAGCTACAACACCGAAGTGTAGGGGAAGGCGCAACTCCTTTCCCTGAATTGCTCTACTTTACCCTTGATAGGTACCTTATATTGCTGAGTTTTAAGCAAGGAGGTATCAAGTATCATTTTAAAAGTATTTGGTAAGACGCGACCTGGAATTGAATCCAGGTCTCCCGGACCATTGGCGAACACTCTACCCATAATGTTTAGAGTGTTCACCAAGTTATACCAAATACTCAGAAATGGTACTTGATGCCTCCTTGCTTAAGATTCAGTATTATAAGGTAAGGATCAAGAGTACAGTGGAGCAATCCAGGGAAAGGAGTAGCGCCTTCCCTACACCTTGGTGTAGTAGCTAACGAAAAGGGAGCCTTCGGGTCACCTTCAACTACGGTTGCCAACTTTACTGATTTAACAGAATTGGTTTTAATTGTATCCTTTAGTGTTGTTATTAACCGAAATTAAGTTTCTCTCTTGAGATTTTCACCTCGTAACCATGACCAGATCATGTCATGTGAAATGTCACCATTTTTTCACTTGAAGCATCCACACAGTTGTTCTCCGATTTTTGTATTTCTTTCGCCAGTCACATGGTATGGATTGTGTATTTAATATATCATACATTATTTTTATGTTTTTAATATTGTGTACATGAATAGCTTAATTTTAGGTTAAGTGAAGTCAATGATAGTCAAATTGTTTAAGAAATATTTTGAAGATACGTTCAAATTGAATGCTTGATTGAACCATATTATATATTTTTTTATTTATTTCTATCAATTCGGGGTATGGATTATATTTCTGTTGTGTATGCACAGTTTTTCGATCTTTATTGGATTGGATTATTATTTGATTTTGTTAATCATTAGTGTGTGTAAATGTTACAGTATCGACTGAATAAGTTTTATAGTTTAATTTCTATTCCGTGCTTTCTATAAACTATCTTCTCGTCCCAATTTAAAAAATTCTTTTGGTCGTATCATTGCCAGATGATCTCTGAATTTGAAACTACATTTAGTCTGTTAGATAACAAATAAACGGGAGACGACAGGTAAAGGTCCTTTTGACCAAACTAATGGTCTTATGTTGTTTATGTAAAATTTAAATAACTCCTTTTTTAGTTTTGATTTATTAATTAATTCATTGTACACTGATATGTAATTTTTTGGAGTAGTTGTTTGTTTATAGTTTTTATACTTAATCCTGATATTAAGTATTCATATCTAACACTAATCATTATGTGTTTTCAAGTAATTATTTCCATTTAATAATAGTGGTTTGTGTGCACATTGTTGCATTGTTTAAATCAAATTATAATAATCCTTAGTGAACAATTATAGATTTGTGTGACAATTCTTGACACAAATAATTTACATTTACATGGTATCAAGTATTCCTATCGAATATGAATCATTTTATAACAAATCTACTCGACTCATTCATGGAACATTCATAGGTACTACCACTTTGGTTCAGGGCACCTCGGGTTGTGTAATGGTTAGTAAGCTAAACTAGCAAACCTTCTCAAGTGAGTTCGAGTCTCATTGGATGTCCCATTCATATGGCCTTGTGCTACATCTAAGCAAAAAGGCTTAGTAAATTACTACCACTTTGGTTCAGGGCACCTCGGGTTGTGTAATGGTTAGTAAGCTAAACTAGCAAACCTTCTCAAGTGAGTTCGAGTCTCATAGGATGTCCCATTCATATGGCCTTGTGCTACATCTAAGCAAAAAGGCTTAGTAAATTACTACCACTTTGGTTCAGGGCACCTCGGGTTGTGTAATGGTTAGTAAGCTAAACTAGCAAACCTTCTCAAGTGAGTTCGAGTCTCATTGGATGTCCCATTCATATGGCCTTGTGCTACATCTAAGCAAAAAGGCTTAGTAAATTACTACCACTTTGGTTCAGGGCACCTCGGGTTGTGTAATGGTTAGTAAGCTAAACTAGCAAACCTTCTCAAGTGAGTTCGAGTCTCATTGGATGTCCCATTCATATGGCCTTGTGCTACATCTAAGCAAAAAGGCTTAGTAAATTACTACCACTTTGGTTCAGGGCACCTCGGGTTGTGTAATGGTTAGTAAGCTAAACTAGCAAACCTTCTCAAGTGAGTTCGAGTCTCATTGGATGTCCCATTCATATGGCCTTGTGCTACATCTAAGCAAAAAGGCTTAGTAAATTACTACCACTTTGGTTCAGGGCACCTCGGGTTGTGTAATGGTTAGTAAGCTAAACTAGCAAACCTTCTCAAGTGAGTTCGAGTCTCATTGGATGTCCCATTCATATGGCCTTGTGCTACATCTAAGCAAAAAGGCTTAGTAAATTACTACCACTTTGGTTCAGGGCACCTCGGGTTGTGTAATGGTTAGTAAGCTAAACTAGCAAACCTTCTCAAGTGAGTTCGAGTCTCATAGGATGTCCCATTCATATGGCCTTGTGCTACATCTAAGCAAAAAGGCTTAGTAAATTACTACCACTTTGGTTCAGGGCACCTCGGGTTGTGTAATGGTTAGTAAGCTAAACTAGCAAACCTTCTCAAGTGAGTTCGAGTCTCATTGGATGTCCCATTCATATGGCCTTGTGCTACATCTAAGCAAAAAGGCTTAGTAAATTACTACCACTTTGGTTCAGGGCACCTCGGGTTGTGTAATGGTTAGTAAGCTAAACTAGCAAACCTTCTCAAGTGAGTTCGAGTCTCATTGGATGTCCCATTCATATGGCCTTGTGCTACATCTAAGCAAAAAGGCTTAGTAAATTACTACCACTTTGGTTCAGGGCACCTCGGGTTGTGTAATGGTTAGTAAGCTAAACTAGCAAACCTTCTCAAGTGAGTTCGAGTCTCATTGGATGTCCCATTCATATGGCCTTGTGCTACATCTAAGCAAAAAGGCTTAGTAAATTACTACCACTTTGGTTCAGGGCACCTCGGGTTGTGTAATGGTTAGTAAGCTAAACTAGCAAACCTTCTCAAGTGAGTTCGAGTCTCATAGGATGTCCCATTCATATGGCCTTGTGCTACATCTAAGCAAAAAGGCTTAGTAAATTACTACCACTTTGGTTCAGGGCACCTCGGGTTGTGTAATGGTTAGTAAGCTAAACTAGCAAACCTTCTCAAGTGAGTTCGAGTCTCATAGGATGTCCCATTCATATGGCCTTGTGCTACATCTAAGCAAAAAGGCTTAGTAAATTACTACCACTTTGGTTCAGGGCACCTCGGGTTGTGTAATGGTTAGTAAGCTAAACTAGCAAACCTTCTCAAGTGAGTTCGAGTCTCATTGGATGTCCCATTCATATGGCCTTGTGCTACATCTAAGCAAAAAGGCTTAGTAAATTACTACCACTTTGGTTCAGGGCACCTCGGGTTGTGTAATGGTTAGTAAGCTAAACTAGCAAACCTTCTGAAGTGAGTTCGAGTCTCATTGGATGTCCCATTCATATGGCCTTGTGCTACATCTAAGCAAAAAGGCTTAGTAAATTACTACCACTTTGGTTCAGGGCACCTCGGGTTGTGTAATGGTTAGTAAGCTAAACTAGCAAACCTTCTCAAGTGAGTTCGAGTCTCATAGGATGTCCCATTCATATGGCCTTGTGCTACATCTAAGCAAAAAGGCTTAGTAAATTACTACCACTTTGGTTCAGGGCACCTCGGGTTGTGTAATGGTTAGTAAGCTAAACTAGCAAACCTTCTCAAGTGAGTTCGAGTCTCATTGGATGTCCCATTCATATGGCCTTGTGCTACATCTAAGCAAAAAGGCTTAGTAAATTACTACCACTTTGGTTCAGGGCACCTCGGGTTGTGTAATGGTTAGTAAGCTAAACTAGCAAACCTTCTCAAGTGAGTTCGAGTCTCATTGGATGTCCCATTCATATGGCCTTGTGCTACATCTAAGCAAAAAGGCTTAGTAAATTACTACCACTTTGGTTCAGGGCACCTCGGGTTGTGTAATGGTTAGTAAGCTAAACTAGCAAACCTTCTCAAGTGAGTTCGAGTCTCATTGGATGTCCCATTCATATGGCCTTGTGCTACATCTAAGCAAAAAGGCTTAGTAAATTACTACCACTTTGGTTCAGGGCACCTCGGGTTGTGTAATGGTTAGTAAGCTAAACTAGCAAACCTTCTCAAGTGAGTTCGAGTCTCATAGGATGTCCCATTCATATGGCCTTGTGCTACATCTAAGCAAAAAGGCTTAGTAAATTACTACCACTTTGGTTCAGGGCACCTCGGGTTGTGTAATGGTTAGTAAGCTAAACTAGCAAACCTTCTCAAGTGAGTTCGAGTCTCATTGGATGTCCCATTCATATGGCCTTGTGCTACATCTAAGCAAAAAGGCTTAGTAAATTACTACCACTTTGGTTCAGGGCACCTCGGGTTGTGTAATGGTTAGTAAGCTAAACTAGCAAACCTTCTCAAGTGAGTTCGAGTCTCATTGGATGTCCCATTCATATGGCCTTGTGCTACATCTAAGCAAAAAGGCTTAGTAAATTACTACCACTTTGGTTCAGGGCACCTCGGGTTGTGTAATGGTTAGTAAGCTAAACTAGCAAACCTTCTCAAGTGAGTTCGAGTCTCATTGGATGTCCCATTCATATGGCCTTGTGCTACATCTAAGCAAAAAGGCTTAGTAAATTACTACCACTTTGGTTCAGGGCACCTCGGGTTGTGTAATGGTTAGTAAGCTAAACTAGCAAACCTTCTCAAGTGAGTTCGAGTCTCATTGGATGTCCCATTCATATGGCCTTGTGCTACATCTAAGCAAAAAGGCTTAGTAAATTACTACCACTTTGGTTCAGGGCACCTCGGGTTGTGTAATGGTTAGTAAGCTAAACTAGCAAACCTTCTCAAGTGAGTTCGAGTCTCATAGGATGTCCCATTCATATGGCCTTGTGCTACATCTAAGCAAAAAGGCTTAGTAAATTACTACCACTTTGGTTCAGGGCACCTCGGGTTGTGTAATGGTTAGTAAGCTAAACTAGCAAACCTTCTCAAGTGAGTTCGAGTCTCATAGGATGTCCCATTCATATGGCCTTGTGCTACATCTAAGCAAAAAGGCTTAGTAAATTACTACCACTTTGGTTCAGGGCACCTCGGGTTGTGTAATGGTTAGTAAGCTAAACTAGCAAACCTTCTCAAGTGAGTTCGAGTCTCATTGGATGTCCCATTCATATGGCCTTGTGCTACATCTAAGCAAAAAGGCTTAGTAAATTACTACCACTTTGGTTCAGGGCACCTCGGGTTGTGTAATGGTTAGTAAGCTAAACTAGCAAACCTTCTCAAGTGAGTTCGAGTCTCATAGGATGTCCCATTCATATGGCCTTGTGCTACATCTAAGCAAAAAGGCTTAGTAAATTACTACCACTTTGGTTCAGGGCACCTCGGGTTGTGTAATGGTTAGTAAGCTAAACTAGCAAACCTTCTCAAGTGAGTTCGAGTCTCATTGGATGTCCCATTCATATGGCCTTGTGCTACATCTAAGCAAAAAGGCTTAGTAAATTACTACCACTTTGGTTCAGGGCACCTCGGGTTGTGTAATGGTTAGTAAGCTAAACTAGCAAACCTTCTCAAGTGAGTTCGAGTCTCATAGGATGTCCCATTCATATGGCCTTGTGCTACATCTAAGCAAAAAGGCTTAGTAAATTACTACCACTTTGGTTCAGGGCACCTCGGGTTGTGTAATGGTTAGTAAGCTAAACTAGCAAACCTTCTCAAGTGAGTTCGAGTCTCATTGGATGTCCCATTCATATGGCCTTGTGCTACATCTAAGCAAAAAGGCTTAGTAAATTACTACCACTTTGGTTCAGGGCACCTCGGGTTGTGTAATGGTTAGTAAGCTAAACTAGCAAACCTTCTCAAGTGAGTTCGAGTCTCATTGGATGTCCCATTCATATGGCCTTGTGCTACATCTAAGCAAAAAGGCTTAGTAAATTACTACCACTTTGGTTCAGGGCACCTCGGGTTGTGTAATGGTTAGTAAGCTAAACTAGCAAACCTTCTCAAGTGAGTTCGAGTCTCATTGGATGTCCCATTCATATGGCCTTGTGCTACATCTAAGCAAAAAGGCTTAGTAAATTACTACCACTTTGGTTCAGGGCACCTCGGGTTGTGTAATGGTTAGTAAGCTAAACTAGCAAACCTTCTCAAGTGATTTCGAGTCTCATTGGATGTCCCATTCATATGGCCTTGTGCTACATCTAAGCAAAAAGGCTTAGTAAATTACTACCACTTTGGTTCAGGGCACCTCGGGTTGTGTAATGGTTAGTAAGCTAAACTAGCAAACCTTCTCAAGTGAGTTCGAGTCTCATAGGATGTCCCATTCATATGGCCTTGTGCTACATCTAAGCAAAAAGGCTTAGTAAATTACTACCACTTTGGTTCAGGGCACCTCGGGTTGTGTAATGGTTAGTAAGCTAAACTAGCAAACCTTCTCAAGTGAGTTCGAGTCTCATAGGATGTCCCATTCATATGGCCTTGTGCTACATCTAAGCAAAAAGGCTAAGTAAATTACTACCACTTTGGTTCAGGGCACCTCGGGTTGTGTAATGGTTAGTAAGCTAAACTAGCAAACCTTCTCAAGTGAGTTCGAGTCTCATTGGATGTCCCATTCATATGGCCTTGTGCTACATCTAAGCAAAAAGGCTTAGTAAATTACTACCACTTTGGTTCAGGGCACCTCGGGTTGTGTAATGGTTAGTAAGCTAAACTAGCAAACCTTCTCAAGTGAGTTCGAGTCTCATAGGATGTCCCATTCATATGGCCTTGTGCTACATCTAAGCAAAAAGGCTTAGTAAATTACTACCACTTTGGTTCAGGGCACCTCGGGTTGTGTAATGGTTAGTAAGCTAAACTAGCAAACCTTCTCAAGTGAGTTCGAGTCTCATTGGATGTCCCATTCATATGGCCTTGTGCTACATCTAAGCAAAAAGGCTAAGTAAATTACTACCACTTTGGTTCAGGGCACCTCGGGTTGTGTAATGGTTAGTAAGCTAAACTAGCAAACCTTCTCAAGTGAGTTCGAGTCTCATAGGATGTCCCATTCATATGGCCTTGTGCTACATCTAAGCAAAAAGGCTAAGTAAATTACTACCACTTTGGTTCAGGGCACCTCGGGTTGTGTAATGGTTAGTAAGCTAAACTAGCAAACCTTCTCAAGTGAGTTCGAGTCTCATTGGATGTCCCATTCATATGGCCTTGTGCCACATCTAACCAAAAAGGCTTAGTAAATTACTAACGTTTTGGGTCAGTGTTGACTTCAGTGTAATGGAAATTAAGGAGTACTTTACACTGTCCGGATCTCCAGCACTGGAGCTACCACCAGACGCAGGACACTTTAGTTTGGGGTGCGAGGGGGTTCTTGCCACTATGCAAGGATATCACCAACGAAAGAAGATTTTGAAAATTTGTTTTGAAGCATATTCAATAATAAACAGCCATATTTTTCGTTTAATCAGTTTAGAATTAAAACTTTCAATTGAACATGAGCAAATTTAATGATTTTTTGTAACATAAAATATTACATTCTGTTGTTGTAAGGGTGATTCCTCGTGGTGTAATGGTTAACGTGCTAAACGAGTTCGCTCTCCAGTTGCACCATTACAGTCGGTCGGTTGTTTTGTTTTATGATCTATCAACCCTTTTCTGGTAATTTAACACCTAATTAAGTCATTTTGATAGAAGTTTCAAACAATTCAGTTTAGTTATAAATTGAATTACCATGACTAGAAAATCCAGCACGCACTACGCGTGACATATGGAACCACTGGACAGCTGTTTCGAACTTATTAGGCCTCATCAACAGTATATACCATGATATTTACCAATGAAAATCAAACCAGCGACCACAGAATGCAGAGCTGAAACTCTACCACTGACGACTAGTCGAAATCGCGCACAAGGGATGCCAAATAAAACTTTTCAGGCTAAATGCGCGGTCAATTAACCTAATGTGTATTGTAAGTTACATCCGTACTTTTACGGTGGACACCGTCACTTCAATTCAATTTATAATATATAATTCTGTTATATAAAAAATGTATGTCTATTTCCTTGCTCATGGGGTTATGATTACGCGGATACGAATCTCCAATCCTCTTAGGAAGATTGTACCAAGAGTACAAATGTAACTTATAAGACACATTCAGGTTAATTGGCCACCCAGTTACCATGATTAGTTAATTTAGCATCGCTTGTGTGCGATGTGGATCAGTAGGTCAGTGGTTGAGTTTCCGCTCTGCATTTTCTGGTCACTGATTCGATTTCCAGTATACACAGCAGATAAGACCTAATAGGGGAAAAACAGCTGTCCAGTGGTTCCGTATTTCACGCGTAGTGCTTGCCAGATTTTCAGGTCAATTCAATTTATGACATATAATTCCTCTCTCTCTCTCTCTCTCTCTCTCTCTCTCTCTCTCTCTCTCTCTGTATATATACGTATATAAAATGGATGTCAGTTCAGTTTAGTATAAGCATAGTGTTTTGCTTACACACAGTCAAAACAATTCTATTTTAAATAATTCAGTTTAGCATTACGACGCAGTTTAAACAAACAGTTAATGTTAAAAACAGTAAATTCACACCATTCAGTTTACCGTAATTACTCAGTTTAGTTCTATTTGATCCATAGATAGGACCCTGTTAGATGCTACCAATCTGTGCCAGAGTGAATCTGGGAGCGATGGCAATGAAGGGGTGCTCTGCATTCCCCAAAGCTCCAGCATTACTGGAACCTCACCACCAGATTGTTTTGTTTAGTGTCATATCCCGGACATTCGTTAGGGGAGTCTTACCCCTCTGCCGAGATGCCGTCACTGTATTCTACAGCCCCAGTTGACTGGGCTATTGTGTTCACTTTTGGGCTAGTACATTCGGAAAAGGCATGAACCCTTTTATTTTTACAGTTGTGGATTAAATTTACAACTACTGTTCTTCTATTTTGGCATTAAATAAAACATGATGGTAGATATACAATTATCGAAACAAAATACCTAATGTTTTTAATTGATTAGCCTATTGAATTATAAGAATTCCAAATGTTCATTGATGTTCAAAGAATTAATCGATTTGACCTTAATGTCATCTCTCAAGTGATAACATGTTAACAAACTGAGTCCATGCTGAGTTGTCGAAAAGTTCTCAGCCTAAACAAGAAAGGCTTGACCAAGAGACATAAAAATGTCCATGCTATATCACATAGTTATCCTTCAGTTTCACACACTTGGCACATCATGTCCTGGATATGGAGAGGCTCCAGCTTTGAAGATTTAGGGAATGTGAAGTACTCCTTCATTGCCATTGCTCCCAGATCTACTCTGACCCAGAGTGGTACAACCTGATAGGGTCCTATCAATGGGCCAAATAGAACAAACTGTGTGAAAACAAATGACTAATGTCAAATTGTGGTTGTTATATAGCTGTTGTATACTTGAAAAGGGTTACAATATATGAGGTTATTACACGGGTGGAAGGAATAACCAACACATTAGTCAATGAAAGAAAGAAAGGTTTATTGCAATAGAGAGTACAATAAGTGGATAGACAGAGATTGATAAGACATTACTAATCTCTGAAGCAAGACGCCGGTGAATGCAGTGATCACTATATATAGTTCTCTGAATTAGTAAGTCCACATAGGAAGAAAGGAGTTTAGGATATTTTATTACCGTAAAAGCATTATTTCAAACTATTCAAATGTGTTCAAAAAAGATCTCAGGTTCATTGAAGAATGTTATTTACAAAATGTGTTTATAAATCATTTATATATATCTAATATATGTGTAGGAAGAGGATTTGGTATAAAGTAACCTACAATGGTTGATATGCCATAAAACCAAACAAAACCAAACCTGACACATCATTCCTCGAGTTCTTTAAAAACATCATAAAAAAGTAAAAATCTTAGGCTGATAACTTTTAAGTACCCTTTTGCATTAAGGGAACCGCCTTTAGTATATTAATATATAAAATTACTTCGTAATTTATAGTTCTAACTTATTAATGTGCAAGTTAAAAATCAGTCATGCATACACTTACGATGAAGTTTCCAGACCTTTTTTGTATAGGCATTTATAATTGTTGTAGACTCTTGAAAATTCAATATGAGATGAATGACCAATTCTTATGAGATGAATGACCAATTTTTAGGATTTCAGATTTAAAAGAATACCTACAGCAGGAATTGGAATACACCCTACTAAAGCCTGATTACCACAGCTGGTGAATTTCAAAAATGCAATCTGGACGTGAGGACACTTTAGAAGAACGATATACAATAAAATTCTGTTTTAAACTTGGAAAAAATACCACAGAAACGCGTGGAATGCTTCAGACTGGTTTTCGACCATCTTGTATGAATCGAGTATCAGTTTTTGAGTGGCATAAGAAATTCAAGGAAGGCAGAGAGTTTGTGAGGGATGATGAGAAGTGTGGGAGGAGTAAGGAAGTCAGAACACCAGAGTTGATTGGCCAAATAAAGAATTTCATTGATAAGGACATCCGTGTGTCTATAGAGACAATAAGGGCACAGTTTGATGTCAGTGTGGGAACTGTACACACGATTATTCGCGAGGAACTGAAGATGCAGAAGATTTGCGCGAAGTTTGTCCCTAGGCTGCTCAGAGAAGATCAGAAAGAAAGACGTTGTCATGACAGCAGGGAAATATGTCAAGCTGATCAATTCAGATCCCGCTGTTCTTGGTGCTCTGGTGACTTGCGATGAAAGCTGGATCTACTGCTATGACCCAAGGACCAATAGACAGAGTTCCCAATGGAAACATGCTGGTTCTCCCAGACCCGAGAAGGCCAGAGAGAGCAAATCCACGCACAAGCTTTTGATGATCCCTTTTTACACAGCACTGGCATGATCTACATACACTGTGTTCCCACTGGACAGACAGTCAACAAGGATTACTATGTTGAGGTTTTAAGGGAGTTCAGGAAGAGATTCCGTCGGAAGAGGCCAGCACTCTTCGAATCGGGTCAGTGGCATTTCCACCAGGACAATGCACTAGTCCACAACTCCATTCTTATCACAGACTATTTGACCAAGATGGGCATCAAGACAGTTCCTCAGCCTCTCTATAGTCCAGACCTTTCTCCCTGTGACTTTTGCTTATTCCCTAAGCTCAAGGAAAAACTGGTTGTCGTTATGAGGCAAATGAGGAGATGAAAGAGGCTGTGACGAAGGTCATTGACACGCTCACACAAGAGGACTTCCATGGGACCTTCCAGAAGTTGTTGGAACGGTATAATAAGTGAATTGCAGCCGGAGGAGATTACTTCGAAGGGGACTAGAGTTTCATGTGTGTACTATCAATAAAAGTGCCCATACGAAAAATGTCTGGAAACTTATTGAAGGCACCTCGTATTACTTCAATTTTTTTGTATACTCGTGAATCCTGGACCCTCACCACTGACATCCAGGGACGCAATGAAATCCTTGAGATGAGATGCGTGAGATCTTGAACATCTCATTAGGAGACCTCATCTCAAATGAAGAGATTATAAAAGAGAATAACTGCATATGACAACTTGTAAAAAAAGAAAAATGATTTGGTGTGGACATGTGATGAGATCATCAGGCCTGGCAAAAACCAGCTTCTTAGAGCGCAGGGTTGAAGACGAAGAGATAGGCAGAAGAATAGGTAGGAAGATACCATCTTAGGCTAGACAGGCCTGTTTTTGACCGAAGCACACGACCGAAATAGATGGTGTAGGATTATCAGAGAATCATTTGTGGTCTCTCTAAAACTTGCCCCGCCACTTTGAGTTTCGAGACTGATAATAAAGACGATTTTCGGGGGTCTGGACTTTTGAATAGAATAAATGGCACATATAATTGTTGCTTTACTCTAAATGAGGGTTCGAAATCGATATTTAGTAAATAATACATAATGGTGTCTTTAAAATAAAAAGAATTTATCTAAAATAAGCAATCAGAATTTGAGAAAAAAACGGTAAATCAAAAGTGAATACCTGCCATTTTCGGCACACTTGTGAACGTATCACGCCATTTTTTACAGATTCATGACGTGGATATTTTACAA
The DNA here is from genome assembly GCA_963585895.1 of Sepioteuthis lessoniana. Taxonomy (NCBI): domain Eukaryota; kingdom Metazoa; phylum Mollusca; class Cephalopoda; order Myopsida; family Loliginidae; genus Sepioteuthis; species Sepioteuthis lessoniana. Next base: position 25,351,888 of record OY757940.1, read on the forward strand.
GAATATGTAGCGACGCGGACAATGGTTGAATAGAATAGAAGAAATTAAGACATTAGCCTGTGTAGATCTTCACTTAAGGAAAGTTTTAATTGTTTGATAGGATTGCATTAATTGGGTCAATTAGTTGCTACAAGTAAATGTTATGAATACGGCAAATCCCAATTATCAGGAGTTTGAACATTTAGAAATTATTTTCAAGGAAAAGTGAAACAGTTTTATCATTCACAAAGATCAACATATCCGCTTTGATAATATTCATACAACAATCATTCATGAAAAAATTGAGGACTTCGGCTGAAAAATCTTGATCCACCTTTTTATAATTAATCTTTTATTCTTTCCATTTAATTTCAATTCTCGTTCTTACATTCAATTAACTGTATTCGTTTATTCGACTTTTTTGTTATTTCAATTCTCGTATTCTCATTCTGTTTATTGTATTCTCTTATTCGTCTTTTGTTATTTTTAATTCTAATTCTTCATTGTTACCTTTTCGGGGAGTTGCATAACTTTGTTGATAAACTGGATCTTAAAACACAGGAAAAGTTGCTGTCCTTCTCTACTAAAACTAGACTTATTACAAGAATGGTATCGTTGGAAGAGGTTTATTGATAAACGTACATTGAATTATGATTATTACTTGAAAGACATGAAGTGGTGGAAACTCCCCTCGCTGTATTGTTTTTCTCTTAACTAAAAGGCTTTTACAAAGACTATGATAAAAATTATGTATCATTGGAGGTGTATGGATAATTAAAGAACTTATGTTAACGAAAATAACCTAATTAAACATGAATTTGTGATATTCAATTTCATTTAAATTTGACTAGACGTTTTGCATTCTGTAATGGTTAGCAAGCTAGACTAGACTAAAAAATTGATACTGAGTCTGAGTCTCAGTGGGTGCCCCATACATCCGGCCTTTCGTCATAAAAGTTAACGAGTTTGGCTATGAGACTACTGTTAGTGAATTCTCATTGGGTGCTTTTTCCTTCTGGAATTATTTCAAAATAAGAAAAGCTTAGTATTGACTATATTGAATTAATTTATTAATTACAAATACACATTTTTCTTATGATGGTGGAAATAATCATCGAAACGTCAAGAAATTCAACAACGATGCCATTTGCAAATCAAAGGTTGATAAAAGTTAAGCCTGCTTTTTATTTTTTTTAGAAATTGCTCTCAAGTCTTTTTAAGAAATTGTTTCAAAGTAATGTTTTTTTTGTTTCACATGATGAATGGATATTCAACGTTACCAGTTGATTTTTCGTCGCTTCTCTAATATGTATATATATATATATATATATACAAAGGTTAACTTAAAAGTTCAAAGGCTGACCAAGATAAACTAATGGAATGTGAACAAATAAGGTTTACTTTTCAACACAATATTCCTTGCAGTCAACACACGTTTTTCATCGATGTTGCTGTGCTTGGATCCCATGGGTTGAAAAAGTCATCTCTTGCAGGTATGAACTTTTCAGCCAATGAATCTTTCAGGTGAACCTGGTATGTATATATATCCAACATATATAAAAGTTGCCCAGTCGATTAGGGCAGTAGAATACACTAACTGCACCTCTGCAGAAGGAGTAAGATCCCTTCCCCAACGAGTGTCCAATCTGATGGTGAGGTTACAGTAATGCTAGAGCTTTGGGGAAAGCGGAGTGTCCCTTCCTTGCCATCGCTCCCAGGTCCACCCCGGCCCAAAGTGGTAGCATGAGATAGGGTCCTATCTATGGGTCAAATAGAACTAAATTGCGTAATTATGGAAAACTGAATTTTTTGAAATAGAACTTTTTTGACTTTGAAACTGTACTAACGCTAAACTGAATTGTTTGAAATAGAACTATTTTGACATTTAACAATTTGTGGACAAAATATACTTATACTAAACTGGATTGTTTGAATTAGATCTGTCTAACTAAACTGGATAGCTTGAAATAGAAATGTTTTTTGACAATGAAACTGTTTACTCATGCTAAAGTGAATTGCTTGAAATAGAACTGTTTATTTGTATAAAAGTGGATTTGGCATTAAATAACCTACAAAGGTTGATATGCCATATATATATATATATATATATATATATATATATAAAATCAGCTGAAAAGTTCATAGGCTGAAAAGTTCATATCTGTAAGAGATGACATTTTCAACCCATGGGATCCAAACACAGTAACATCGATGAAAAAACCTGTGTTGACAGCAAGGAAGACTATGTTGATATATATATATATATATATATATATATATATATATATATATATATATAACCAGGATTGCTCCACTTTATATATATATATATATATATATATATATATATATATATATATATATATATATATATATATATATGTAAAGTGGAGTAATCCAGGTAATGGAGTAGCGCCATCCCCTACACTTTGGTGTCGTAGCTATTGAAAAGAGACCCTTCGGGTTAACCTCGACTAAGGTTGCCAACGTTACTTATATATATATATATATATTCCAGAGTGCGCATATAAATATACAAAAACATACGTGTGTGTGTGAGTTGCTGATGGCAGTGATACACACCTGTACACAAGGAAAGAGAATTTCAGTTTTTAGAATGATAACTGATGTTATAAATGCCTGTAAACTTGGATAGATATATATCAATGAATGGACCAAATGTGCCTATTTTTTAGAATGGAGGAAAAGGAATGCCAAATGTTTCTATTCCCGGTTTAATCCATGAGTTAAAGCCGGAGCCCATCAAAAATGGCGTCGACAAGACAAAATGTTTGCAGAATGCGGATTTTAACGTGTTGCTTTGTATTTTTATGTGTGAACTGATATTTGGAGTCGTGAGAAAGAAACTTTCATTTTTGTCTCAAAGTGAATCTTCATAAAGTTTCTGTTTACGTCTTAAGTGTATATTAGTGACTTTGTATATGCATATGTTAAGAAGGCATTTAAGGATGTATGCGTGTCCATTTATACACGTATATGTGTCTCTGTGGGTGCGTATATCACTGTTTCTAGCTGTGTGGGAGTATACATAAGACCAAAACTCTGAGAATAGGGTTAGTAGAGGAACAAGTAGGGGGTCTTCTCTCTGTCTCTCTGTCTCTCTCTCATCGAGCATGGAAGGGGTGGAGTTGTTACCATCTGACTGCGTGCACCTAATGTACTTGTGTTTTTGGGGGAAGGTGGGGGTAAGCAAAGGTCAGAAGTCATCCCCACCCGACCAATTGTTTATTTTGCTTGAGAAATCAGAACAGCGGTTGGTCGATAAGACTTGCCTTCATATTGGCCAAGAGATGAAATTGCTGGCCAAGCAAGTGAGCTTTTCAAACGTTGAACGAGAGGGTGCAACTTCCTCCACCCAACACACATACAGAGAGAGAGAGAGAGAGAGAGAGAGAGAGAGAGAGAGTTCGCACCAGTAGCTTACTATCTTGCAGATAAGGACGACAGGGTGGAATTGTTGAAAGAGGGACGCTCACGAAAGGAAAATCACGACATACGACCTTCTAAGATTTAGCAATGATGTCTTCAAAAAACAACATCAACAGTTATTCTTATGTTGATATTTTTTAAAAACAGTTCGATCTACTCCGTTTTCTCGAACACCTCTATTCTCTCACCCCAAAAGGATCAATTTGTATTTTACGAATCGTTTAAAATAATATTTTGATTACGATGTAAAAAGCGATATTTACTGAAGCAAAATCATTAGAGTATGTTACTATATATATATATATATACAAGAGTCAACTGAAAAGTTCATTTGGTGATAAAGATATTCTCGTGAAATGTGACCAAATGAAGTTTATTTTTCAACAGCTTCTCTTGCGGCCCTCTCAGTTCTTCAATCGGTTTTGGGGTGCATGGATCCCATTGGTCAAAAAGTTATCAACACCAAATATGACGTCACTATATGCACTTTTCAGCCGATCCTTATATATATATATATATATATATATATATATATATATATATATATATATATAAAATAAATATGACACTGAGTGACATCAAAACAAGAAAAAAGGATGAGTTTAAAGGTTTGATTTGAGCTTTTTTCATAGTTTTTGTTGGTAGATCGGCTAATGTGTTTAACAAGGTTTCTCTAAATCAAAGAAGACATGATTTCAAATCTCATCGAGTGATTATCCTTTATCATTTCCGATTTGCGATGTTCCTCGTTGTCGGAGAATGATGATCCGAGTGAATTGTGATAAAAAGATACTGAAACAAAAAAGAAAATACGAATGAAAATACGAAGTTAAAATTACTTGTCCTTTAATGTCACCTTGAAATTTTGGGGACATTTCGGAAATAATTCTGTACATTGAAATTTATCCTTTATATATATATATATATATATATGTGTGTGTGTGTGTGTGTGTGTGTGTGTGTGTGTGTGAAGTTTGCAATATGTATGAATTAAGAGTGCTCAATATCAGTGATAGGACATATAGTTAGGGTAGTGTGGATACAGAGTCAACGGCACTGATGATAACTGTGTCTACGATACCTTCAATATCTTCAGATATAATCATATATATATATATATATATATACGTGTGTGTGTGAGTGTGTGTGTATATATGTATATATATAGGTTGATCATATTTACCAACCCCTCCGCTCGGGCAGGATATGACACAAGGTCAATTTTTAAGCGGAGTTTAACAGGTTTGAATTCAGAGTTTTCCTTCTCCTAGATTAATTGCCTCATCAAGGCTGAAGAACCTAGTCTGCCCTACTATTTACCCATAACTGGAGGAAGAATAATAGGATTCATACCTTTCGCAATGGTATTAGTGCTATGTGAAATGCAATCAGTCTCGTCCAGGATTTGAACTCGTGTCGCCGTGTCCAGTTCCTACGACAATAACCATTACACCACGGGCACCTCCATATATATAGGTTGATTATTTATAATTGCTCTCGATGCAGAAAACCCAATGAGATGCAGGACTAAGTAAAGATCTGCAAACTATATAAAATGTAAAATGTAAAAATATGTTTAAAACCTAAAATAGTAAAACGACTGCAATAGACAAATCGTGCAAAGTTTCACACGTGATAATACACGATCATCAGACAGCTAGATGACGAAAAGGACATGAGTTATATGTATATATATATGTAAATATATATATATGTGTGTGTGTGTGTGTGTGTGACAAGACATGCTAGACACTGCAAAACTTGCATTCATAAGTTCAGTGTCTACACAGATCAGATGAATGTAGCTTTTTGCCGGTTGGCCAACACTGGTGTGTCCATAAGCGCGAGTCCATTAGAGGACATTGCTTATGAGTTCATCCTTATTTCTTCAAGAGTGCCCAACATGTCTTGCTCGTCTGACTTGGATGAGTTGAGAGACGAGAAATAAGTAAGCGTACAGCTGCTGTTTTGTGGGGTGCTGCTGGCAGGAATTGTTCTAAACAGTATGCAGACTTCTTATGTTGATCCCATTCAGCTTTTTTTCCCATGTGCTTCGTTATATTCCAAATGATGCAACCATACAATTGTAAAAACTCGGCTCCTGCAAAAGAGAAAAAAATATTCGTATTGCTTTATAAAAAGATTTTGTATTTTCTATAAAGTTTCTTCTTCTCCACAGTTTCTACCATTTTCGTAATTGTCTGTATTTTACAAACGACCACGAGGCCAAGTTCATGCCACCGTACTAAAATAGATTGATTACTGTATTTGACGTACCTCAATTAGGCCAGGCATTTATAAATTCGGAGATGCTTGCGGTTTAAGGGCCACTTCAGCCCGAGAACTCCACTAACCAGTAACCAAAAGCTGACACTTGACCTAATAAGATGCAGGGTAATTTTCTAGGACATTTTTTAAAAATAAAAAGCGTGTTATAAGCCATCAAATACCGTATTCAACTCGTTATATAAAATCCAATTTAAAAGATTGTTTTTAAATTTTCTTACGAGCAAATATAATCACCGATGGGTACGTGCTGTTATACATTAAGTCTGGAAAATAACATTTGACTCTTTGAATTCAAGCAAAAAATACCACGGAAAGAATTTGCTATTCATTAGATGATATATTAATGATGGGGAAATGAACTGCTATGTTGTATCAGTAATCAGGTACACGAGGCACTTCCTAAACAAGATGCTGTACTCATGGGACTGTACGGATTGTACATGTTAAAAGGAAGGAAGTAGTCATTTTTTTTTTTTTTGCACTCAGATCAAGTATTCTTATCAAATACTTTTGATTTTTAAACAGATCTCTTCGACCTATCGATGGGAACCTAATAGGTATTACAATTCTGGGCTCCAGTGGACCTGGGAGGAATGGCAATGAAGAAATTTTTAACCCTCCTAAGATTTCTAAAACTAGAGTCTCACCCTCAGATGAACTTTTAGTTTGTACCTAGGACACTCCTATTTTGAAACCGCTTTCCCTTCTGCAGAAGAGGATAAAGTCAGCTTATTCTAAGACCAGCCAACAGATAGATAGATTGATAGATAGATAGTGCATTTGTAAACGTATATCTCTACTTAGTCGTTAATATTTTCCATTCTCTTGAGCAAAACAATAAATGGCAGGTAATAATAATTTTCAGAGCCACTCCAGACATAAGAAGAGGCAGTTGAACATATTTTTATGTACTTCTTACTTTCGGTTCTTATCTGAGATGATGACGTGTTCAAAAAGCAGTTATTATTTTCCATTGAAATATTTCAGGGTTCTTTTTTCTTGTTTTTTTTTTCTTTTTTCTTCTTTTTTCTTGCTAACATAAACAGGAAAACAAACATTAAAGTTGTTTTAAAAAATCACGCAAATATCTTGAAAAAGTTTATGCCATGCCAATAAAATTATAGACTGTTAACATGGGTATTTTTGTGCCTAAAAAAAGGATTACGATGTTTATCTTCATCAACAGCTGCACTTGACTCGATCTGTCAAGTCTAACAATGGATATAGCAGCTGTCAGTGTCTCGGAAGAGTGTAATTATGACCAAGTGAATTTGCCAAGTATTAAGTCTCGTCATCTTTTTTTTCTAATATCCTGGCGCACAAATTAAAAGCTGATGACCCAAATGCCTGTTGACGGGATAGACATATTTACCCAACCTCTCTATAACAGGCGAGGCTCAGTCGGTTGAGGTTGGAGAATATACTGATTGCATCTCTGCAAGTCTCCTGGATATGACACTAAACAATCTGATGGTGAGGTTCCAGTAATGCTAGAGCCTAGGAGAATGCGGAGTACCCCTTTATTGCCATCGCTCCCAGGTTCACTCTGGCCCAGAGTAGTAGCACCTGATAAGGGTCCTATCTATGGTTCATATAGAACTAAATAATGTATTTATGATAAACCTGATTTTTTAAAATAGAACTATTTTGAACTTCAAACTGTGTACTTATGTTAAACTAAATTGGTTGAAATAAAACTGTTTATATGTATAAAGATGGATTTGGCATTAAATAACTTACAATAGTTGATATGCTATAAAACCAAACCAAACCTCTACAACAGGCAGGATGCGAAACAATGCTAATTTTCAAGTGGAGCTTAACAGGTTTTAGTCCAGAGTCTTCGATCTCCCAGACCAGTTGACATACCAAGTTTAACGAGCACAGACAGCCCAACTATTTACCCATAGGCGGAGAGAGAATAGCTGAATTTATACTTTTCCCAAGAGTATTAGCGATGTGTGAAACAGCCACGTCCAAAATTTGAACTCGGGTCGCCACGTCCATTTGCTAAGGCGATAACCATTACACCACGAGATCCTCCACTGGCAACGGAAGAAATCGTAATGAAAGTAAAATTCAGGATGTTTTTTCCATGGAATAAGTCAAATGAGATATAAGTACTCCCACAAGAGAAATATTGTTTAATGGCACATCAACTTTTATGGGTTATTTAACGCCAGAGCCATCCTTGTAGAAGAACAGTGGTGGTTTTATTTAACCAATAACTGTTGGTGGGATAAGGGAGGGTTCAATCCCAGGTCAAGTCATACCAAAGACTCAAAAATGATACTTGATATCTCCTTGCTTCAAACTCAGCATTATAAGGTGCAGATCAAGGGTAAAGTGGAGCAATCCAGGGAAAGCAGTAGCGCCCTCTCCTACACCTTAATGTTGTAGCTTTCGGAAAGGGAGCCTTCGGGTGACCCTCGACTACGGTCGCCAACTTATTATATCATCAAGTAAGTGTCATGGCTTCCTGATGATCCGATAAGGTGAAACTTTAGTAGAAGATTTTCGACTAACGATTTAAGTTAATTTTATAATTGGCTCCACTTGTGTTGAGCACTTTAGTAATTGTAGCATTGCAGGATTCGCGGAAGGTTTTTAGTTTTCTTTTGACCACTGACTGCGTATCCCTTGATTTTTTTCAAGGGGTCGGACGAGGTTGGCCTTTTCTTTCTTTTTGACCTAAAATTTTTTCCCCCCGGGCGCTGATTCGAGATACTTTTATCTCTTCCTGGTGGGTTTTTTTTGGTTTTTTTCTGGTACCGGGAATGCTGATAGATATTAGATTAGTAAATATATATATATATATATATTGGGAAAAAAACGAATTTTACTTGGATAGTACAACAGAGATTATTTTACTCCTGACGATTTTTATCAAATGAACGTTAGTTGATCATATTTACCAACCCCTCCGCTCGGACAGGATATGACACAAGGTCAATTTTTAAGCGGAGTTTAACAGGTTTGAATTCAGAGTTTTCCCTCTCCTAGACTAGTTGCCTCACCAAGGCTTAGAACGTTAGTTGATAGTCTTTCATTGAATTTTGAGAGACAGCAAGGTTATTATTATTATTATTATTTGCGTGCGAAGTCATGATTAGTTAATAAACTGCAATGCAATAGAATATGATCTTCAAACACTACTTGAAGGAAAACTGCCTTAAATGTAAGTGCATTCTAAAAATGTGGACAAGTTCATTTTCTACGTAAATCTATCTCACGCAGTAGAGAATTTGTTTGAAAAACCTTTTTGTTTATCTTAATGACAAAATCCATATCTTCTTAATAGACAATTGTTCTTCACTTGCAGGAATTTGATTGCTGATCGAGAAAGGATTACACCAATGCATCCAGTCAAAGAATCGCGATGCTAAAGTGAAAAGCAATACGAAATTTATATGTAAGTAAATTTCTTTTGTCTTTTTTTTCTTCACCGAATTCGAAACTCGTCAATTTAACATATTTCAAATATATAAGAAAATAATTTATTGCAATAATCAGATTTAAAAAAAAAACAAATTCGACATCACTTCAGAACTGAATTTCAACATTTGATGATTATAACAGATTCATAATTATAAAAAAGCATTTCGATTTTCATTACTGCTAACAGCTATTAGTTTTGCAGAATGTTTTCACAAAATTCCCCACGAAAAAAACAATAAATGGACATTTTATATGACATAGATGACTATATCATTACGTTGAAAGTGTTAAGTATTCCAGTATTGTTACTCGCCTGTAGTGAAGATTGAACCTGCAACCTCCAGATAATTGTCTCCTTTAGAAGCTTAGGAAACCAACGCCTGTAACCGTTACGCCCTGTGTCCTGCGAGTAACAATACACGACTACTTAACACTTGTACCCGGTTATGGCAAACAGAATCAGAACAGGCGACCCCTGTGGATTCAATAAAGGACGTAGTTCGAAGTTCCGTGAAGGTTCCTGAGTTCGACAAACACCTAAAGAAGGCCGGAGGACATATCGGCCGAAACGTTGTGGAAATAACAATAAAGATGAAGACAATAGTCTGAAAAACCTCAATGATGAAAATAACCTTTTCATGTTAGTGAACAAATGTCTCCACTGTGGATGAAGGCTGTATAATAATTGTCCGAAATCTCTGATGCTGAAATCCGTCTCCATGTAATTTTGACCTTCGTTGATCATTGTCGAGAATGTGGGTTAGACTGTACAATAGATTATGAGATGTTTCATGGAATGATCGTGTTCATTATGTGCAATTGATGTGTATAGACGCACACTCCGTCGGTGGCAGTTCGAATGTGTAGAATTTACAGGTCAGGATAATCTGACTACGAATCGCCGTGGCTGGATAACTATGAGTATGTCTCAAATGCATTTAAGTATTGCAGATCCAAAATTTAAAGAGATTTTATGTAGGGAGTGTCTGTTTGTTGTTTTTCTTTTCTTTTTTTTTGACATAAGGATGGCTTCCAATATTTGTAGTATTTTTTTACTGATGGTGCTACATAGGATTTTAGGGTTATCTGCTAAAATTCTTCTAATATTTGTCGGGATGTTGTGGTTATTTAAGATTTGTTCACACATGAACATAAAAAGGATAGTAAAAAAATCTTAACTCCAAGTGATTGTCTAACATTTTTTATGAAATATACCAACAGGAATATATATACATATATATATATATATATATATATATATATCTATATTGACCGAAAATATGTAGATATTCTCATGGAATGTGACTAAATGAGGTTTATTTTTTAACATAGATCCCCTTGTGGTACCCACACTTCCATTAGTGTTGAAGTTTTTGAATCCCATTGGTCCAAAAAGTCTTCAACAGCATATTTGACCTGATGATATGTATTTTTCATCAGACCTTCATATATATATATATATATATATATATATATATACTCACAATATTTTAAAACATAAAATATTCTGCTGAATGCCAAAAGTTGGATATCATCTATTGCATTTCCTATTTTCGGTTTCTTTGTTTAATAGCATATCAACCTACATGGGTTATTTAATGTCAAAGCCTTCCCTGCAGTGAAAAAAATAGTGGTACTAACTCATAGCTTGGAGGATTAGAGGTTTCATATCTTTTCCTTGGAGCATTAGTTCAAGAGGGAATCCAATAGCGCGGATGGATTTTGAACCTGCTTACAACGATGTCAGAGTCCAACACGTTAGCCCCTTCGTTAAGGGTCATCAACTCACTGTGCATTGATAATGGAGATAATCTTATGCAATTCAAGCCAAGAATTTAGAGGCCCAAGGGTAATCAGATAGCTACCTGGACAAACTTAGACCAGGAACTTTCTTTTTACTTACCACCCATCTTGAGGGCCCCATTGATCAACAAATAACATCTTTCAGCAGAATTATATATGACGTCTGTCTCGAGTGCTTTTGTACAGTAACGCATAAAAAAGATAAAACTGAAGGAAAACGAACCAAATAGATGACGGATATAGAAAGGATTTCAACATGAATGATATGCACGCGGAACCACCTTTCCCATGTGATTACGCAAAATCAAGAAACGGTTGCTATGACATCAACGGCCGAAAGTAAACACGTTTTTATATCACAAACTGCATTAAAATGAAGATGACCGAACATCCAATGTAATGTCTGCTTTTAGTTGATCTGGTGTATATATAGATATATATTTCTTTTAAATACCCTGTCCGGTGGCAAAAGCTGCTTGGTAGCGCCAGGAGTGGCAGTAACGCCTTGAGCTACCAAAACTGTGTTATCACTCTGCTTGGCGGCTGATGAGGACAGAGTATCGCACGAGCTTTCACACGTATGACGAAAAAATTTGAATGAAAAATAGAGACTAATGAAGATCTGTATTTATGACGTAACACTCAGATTCGACATCACATATAAAATATCTTCAGACCCTTTAACAAAATCTCTGTAATTTTGCAAGATTGATAACGAAACGTTTTCAATGTCAAAGTTTATTTTCAATAAAATTACTGTTCAGAGGAATATAGTTCTCCGTCAATAAGAAGGACATTTCTACGTTCCATTAAAGAACAGTTTAAAGTTTTAGTTGTTCATACACTCTTTTCGATTATCATCTTCGGAAAAGCCATTAACAATTTCTAGTCTGAAATAAATAGTCATCAACGTTGCATTCTGAGTAAAATGAATCTTATAATTACTATAAAGGGCCTAACTTATGTGGGTCATTCAATTTGATGTTTGTTCCAAGAAAGGAGCAAATTTCTGGATTTAATGCTGAACTTGTTTGAGTAGCTTTTATTGGCTCGGAACTTGATGCCAACCATCTGCGAATTAACAGGAACTAAATACTTTTCACAAGTTTATTTCGTTTAATATGTCACACCTTCTAACTCTCTCTCTCTCTCTCTCTCTCTCTCTCTCTCTCTCTCTCTCTCTCTCAACCTTTATCTTATCATCATCTTTGGAAAGACGAGATGAACCTATTAAAAAACAAATTACGCTCTGTTGATAAAAGTGTTCTCATTGCCAAAAATAAATTGTGGATTAATATCATGTTCGTTTCAGGTATAAGTTACAGATTAAGAGTTGAAGATGTGGAGCGTTTAATCAGAAGAAATCGTTGGTTGTATCGATTTCTTGAACATATACAGCTCGATGTCAAAACTGAAATTATCACTGACGTCACTTGTTAAGGAATATAAGGTCGGTAAGCTACGACTCTCAAATGTTGTTCGACTTTCGATACTCACAGAGAAGCTCCCAAGCTTATGTCATAACAGGACAGAAAAAGAATTCAAAAAATACTGAAAAAGATGCGGAATTATCTCTTTAGATGAAGGAAACAGTTAATGATTTGGTAGAGTTGATTTTGGTTTTAATCCAAATCGTTCGTGGAGGCGCTCATAATGTTATCGTCGTTGGAAATGGACAAGACGAACCGAGTTCAATCCCTGGACGAAGCTCTTTGCATTTCATATTGCACTAATACTTTTGGGAAAGGCATGAATCCAACAATTCTCCCTCAAACTATGCGTAAATGGTAGAGTAGACAGGATTCTTTAAGCTTGCAATGGTTACCCGTCTATAAGAAGAGAAATTGTTAAAATACGCTTAAAAATGACCTGGAATCACACCCCGTTTGTGGCAGAAAGGTTGGGTAGATACATACTATCCAAAGCGCTGGGGATGAAAGAAATCCACAAGAACTGTAAGAAATATGGTTACAGAAGAAATTCGTCTTTCTAAAGAGGACAAGTGTCCCGTTACAATTGTTGTACATTCGAAGTGGTCGATTGACGAACAGAAAAATATCAACGAATACAGAAGGATAAAAAGATAATCCCAAATAGTAATTTTTTTCTGTCACTACCAATTATGAGAGTCAACTAGATCAGGTTTTACCGATTTGGAAAGAACTCTAAACATAAATGCTTCCTTACTGATTGTGAGAATTCTCTCAGAAGCTACAAATGAATAAACAACTCGGTAAAATTAATATTCTCATCTAAGCTACATAATGAGGTTGCCAAACTTACAAAAAAAATTTGTCGACTCAATTAAAAATGAATTTCTAAAAAGAAATATTTTGGGAAAAATAAAAATGAATAAAGTAAATGTTCGATGTTCCAAACCTGCTGCTATGCTTCGGAGTGAAACATTGCAAAAGATTTTGAACGTTGCAGATAACAAATGAACCAATTTAAATCTTTTTATCTGGTCAGTTCATTAAAAAAAGTTAACTTTATTAGATTAACAATTCATTCTGATGAACATATATTGACAGGGTAGATTGCATTAATTAGCTGAACTTACTGGTATTACATTAAGGTTTAAAGGTCACTGTGACATAATGACTAAAGAGCTCGACTGAGATTGTGAGTTCGAACTCCAGTAGCGCTATTATATTTAATTTTGAACTAATGCCTTTGGGAAAGGTATGAACTACCTTATCCTTCCCGTTATGGACTAGATAACACTACGACTGTATTTCTACAAGGATGCTTTTGCTGTCAAATAACTTACGAACTTAAAAGATATTTCAAAGAAACAAAGAAACTAAATCAAACTATAACGTCTTTAAGACGAGATCAGGTGTTCTTACAGTAATTTAAGATAATTTTGAAAGACTTATTCATGCCAAAACATGCATCTAGATTTCAAAATCTAATATCACAAGTATTTTCTTTTTAATTTGGAAAAAGACTTCACATCGACACCATTGCTTGTGGTGTATTTGTTTTGCCTCTTGTTTTATCTTTTGATGAGAATTTTCAGCCCCTCAGTTTCGATTTGGTGATAAACACCAATTAATTATAACTGAATATTTAAAATCTTTTCAGAGATGGTCCTTATAATTCTTGAAGTTTTAGTTGCAATGGGCTGAAAATGATTGAAATTTATTGGATGTGAAAACGGATTGACATTTTGTGATTTATAATGTTTAATATCAAAGTCGGATGCCTTGATTTTATCATCAAATGACCTTGGCATACCCAACGAAATTTGTCATGATCAGAAAAGTTAGAGAATTACGTTCTTTGCATGTTCATATTTACATTTTTTCTCAATTTGTTTCTTATGAGGGCTTTTGTTTCATGTAGTCCAATTAATTATGAATAACTTTTAAGCAGATTCATTTCACTCATATATATGACTTTATCAACCACTCTGGATTAGAGTGGACCTGGGAGTAATGGCTATAAATGGGTACTCCTCAACACCTAAAGTTGCAGAACTGGAGCCTTAGATGTAAATTAGTATCACAGCTAGAACACACTCCTTTTTTCTGGGTAGAGGGAGGACAACTCTGCAAGGGATACAGTTTTCATATTCTCTGCCCCACCGACAGGGTGAGGGTATCTAAAAAGAAGGATTATATTGAAATATTTACAAGGTTGGACAGAGGTTTCATATGTCTGGCATCCTGTTTCGGAACACCAACGAAGTCTTGTAAGGTTCTACAAGTCTTATAAGGTTCGTGAGGTTCTACAAGAAAACATTGATTTGTGGTAACTATGCTTTAGCAATGAAACTTGACTCAAGGGTCAACAAGATCTGGTTACTTATTCTAAGCTTCAGACTTAAAGTAAAGCCAAGATGTGAAGAAAAAAGACTGAAATTCCGTAGATTTCAACAAACGACGGGCGAACAAACGAAGCTTGTTGTACACGAAAAGCGCCAGAATTGATAGTTTTTCTCAAAACTACGTGTTGTGAGGATGTTGAGTTCCTTCCGGAACCATCCCATCGCTAAGCTAGACAACATGTCATAAACATATCCTCTTAGCTAGATGGGTTGATCGCACATCCGATCCCCACTTCTTTTTTTAACATCCCCACCTAACCTCCAAGTTCTTTTTTGTCCCCAATTTTCATCTTGAAAAGATCGCTTCTCTTACATCCACGCCCCATTGTTATTTTACGTTTCCTAACCCCACCTTCATTAGTGAACATGTTATTTGTTTCTGGGGTGGGGACACCACCCCTTGAAAATAGTTGTTTCTTCCCCTTGCATGGATTGGGTGGATCCCATACTAACCTCCCTTTTTATTTATTTTTCAAATCGGGTGTTTTCATCTCCTCCCTATAGTTATTCTGCTGTAACTAGATTGTACAATTGCACATAGATATCGTGGGGTTTGAGCGGAGGTCCCACAAAGTAGGTGTCGTATTATGGTGGATGAGATGAGTTGGGGGGAAAGAATGAGTTCTTTTGATGAAAGGAAAAACGTTTATGGATCTTGAATGGAACTAGTTAATAATAAAAGATTACGATCATCACTATTTCTCACTCTCTCCCTCTCTATCTATCTATCTATCTTTATATATATATATATATAAGATCTTAAGCCGAACGCAGATCATTATCCTTTGGCTCTATTTTTTCCTCCGTCCCTATCAGCCATCGCTTTTGGTAGTTTCACAAGATGGTATCTAGTGTCTGTACAGAAGTGGTTGATATAAGTTTTACTGTTCAGCCAAAAGGTATATGAATAAACAGTTAATTTAAAACAGTTTACAACACAGATTTAAAATTCTTTCTTGGCAAAATATCTACTGTTTTAACCTGGCCTCTTTTCAGATCTTTAACACAGCGATATCGTCAGGGGTTATTTTTATTTCATAAGCAATTTTAACCATTTATCTGTTGATTAGTTGTAAAGAAAGTAAAGAATAATCAGATCAATGAATTCTCAGGATTCTAAGTTGCCCAGTCGGCTTTTGGGGGCTGTAGAATACACCAACTGCACCTCTGCAGAGGAGTAAGACCCCCACCAACGAGTGTCCTAGATATGACACTGAACAATTTGATAGTGAAGTTCCAATGATGCTGGTGCTTTGGGGAATGAGGAACACCCCTTCATTGTCATTGCTCCCAGGTTCAGTCTGGCCCAGAATGGTAGTATTTGATAGGGCCCTGTCTATGGGTTAAATAGATACATATGCATACATATACTAAATTGAATTCTTTGAATTAGAGCTGTTTGACTAAACTGAATTGTCTGAAATAAAACTATTTTTAACTATTAAACTGTGTATTTATGCTAATTGAACTGCTTGAAATAGAACTGTTTTTAACATTGAAACTGTTATCATACTAAACAGAATTGTTTGAAATAGAACTGTTTTGACATTTAACTGTGTGGAGAAAATCTATACTTATACTAAACCGAATTATTTGAATTAGAATTGTTAGACTAAACTGAATAGCTTGAAATAGAAATGTTTGGACAATTAAACTGTATACGCATGCTAAACTGAATTGTTCTAAAGAGAACTGACTATTTGTATAAAAAATGGATTTGGCGTTAAATAACCCATAAAGGTTGATATGCCATAAAAAACAACCAACCAACCAAACAAACAAACAAATAAACAACCAGGATTTGAAGAGAAAGTAAAACGGAATCAAGTAACCTATGAAAATGTTATCTCCTTGTAAAGGGAGCTTCCACGTGGGGTAGTGGCTAATGTGCTGGACTGTGATATTGTAGTCCCTCTAAACAGTTACCTTGTGAAGACACAGACTAATACGTTATTTCTACTCCTGGAAACACTGCTGGAAGTCTTCAAACTGACACTGCCTTCTGTTGTCTTGACCTGTTACATGTTCTTAATTGTTTCATAATTGCAACAACGGAGCAGTGTTTTGATTTTTGGGAACAGGAAATAGTCGTTAGGACTCAACCCAAGAAAGTAAAACCAGCAGGGATTTTTCTTTAGCCAAAAACTTTTCATCTCTCTTTTTTCTATCAGTCTGTAACAATCTGTTCCAAAACAGACCAAAAACGTAAAAAAAATCCTTTTATTTGGAACTGATTTTGTGGAACATACTTTCTGTACTTTTCGTTCCTTACGTCAAAATGTCTTAAAGAAATGGATCCGCCTTGTCGATGAGGCTTAGAATATGCTGACTGTACCCGCTTACTTGAAACTAGAATTTTTTACTAAGGATATATATTAGCTTATTAAAATCGTAACTGAGTTCATGACTTTTATTAAAGAGAAATAATTACTTGAAATCATATAAATATTAGTGTAATTATAATTAGTAATAGTATAATTATTAGAATTAGAAAGGAATACTTGAAACCATACATCTGTGCAAATTATTTCTATTTGATAGAAATACTTGATATCATATAACTGTGTGAAAAAAACTCTTAAGAAACAACAACACAAATGTACAATGAATGCAATTCCCGAACCCTGAGGCATAAAGTATCCCTTGAAAGATTGATATGCCATTAAAATCAACCACTCTATCAATCATAAGAAAACTGATAATTCAAATTTAATTCCCCTCGCCAAACGTCAATGAGATCTGAAGAGATTTCTCATCGCTTTTATCACATTTTTTTCCGTACGTGAAAAGACCGATTGACTAAACTAGTTTCCCCTTCCACAATCAATTGATAGCTCATCTAAAAATGCCTTGTGTTACCCAGGATAGAAATTCATCCCACTCAGACAGTTTTGAATTGTTTCTGTCGCATTGTCTAGAGGTTTGACACACAATTTGCTTCAAAATAATTTCCTTGACATTAAACATACATAAGTATTTACCCAACTCTTCCAATACAAGTCCAGTTTTTCTTTCTTCTGGACCAGTTGCCTAATCAAGTTTAAAGAATCCAATCTGCCCTAACAATCCCCTATTGCTAAATGAAGAGAAATTCATGTTTTTCTCAATGGGTGTTAGCGTAAAATGAAGCGCAAATAGTTTTACCGATTTTATTTCCTGCTCTTTCTTAATATTTCCTGTTATGCTAAACGCACCTCCTAATTCAATAACACTCCAGCAAGTTTTCCATTGGTAAAAGCACCTATAAAACTCCTCTTTTGACATGGTGAGAAGATACGCACTTTTTTAATGTCTTTCACTTCCACAAATCTCTCACCCATGAGAATTCTCTATAGGAAACAAGAAAAAAATCACACGAAGCAAAGGGACAAAGGGATCTAAAGAGTGTTTTGCTCTTACACAATCCTGTGTTTCGCAAAAAATTCTTATAAATATTTATCGTCTAGACTGTTGCTTAGATGTTGATATATTATAGAGTTATTATATAAGTTCCTCAGCAGTGTACACATCTTTCTGTAAATTTTGTAATTCAAAGATTCAATCTCAATACTTTTTGATATCATCATGTACGAGGATCATTAAATAAGTTTCCAGATTTTTTTTTTTTGTATGGGCACTTTTATTGATAGTACAGAACTTGAAACTCTAGTCCCCTTCGAAGTAATCTTCTCCCGCTGCAAGGCACTTGTTCTACCGTTCCAACAACTTCTGGAAGGCCCCATCGAAGTACTCTTGTGTGAGCGTGTCAATGACCTTCGTCAGCGTCTCTTTCATCTCCTCAATTGTCTCATAACGACAGCTTCTGAGCTTAGGGAATAACCAAAAGTCATAAGGAGCAAGTTCTCGACTATAGGGAGGGTGAGGAAGTGTCTTGATGCCCATCTTTGTCAAATAGTCTGTGACAAGGATGGAGTTGTGGACTGGTGCATTGTCCTCGTGGAAATGCCACTGAGCCGATTCAAAGAGTGCTGGCCTCTTCCGACCGAATCTCTTCCGAAACTCCCTTAAAACCTCAGCATAGTAACCCTAACCCTAACCCTTTGGCCAATCAACTCTGGTGTATTGACTTCCTTACTCCTCCCACATCTCTCATCATCGCTCACAGACTCCCTGACTTTCTTGAATCTCTTATGCCACTCAAAAACTGATGCTCGACTCATGCAAGATGGTCGAAAAGCAATCTGAAGCATTCCACACGTTTCTGTGGCATTTTTTCCAAGTTTAAAACAGAATTTTATTGCTTATCGTTCTTCTTAAGTGTCCTCACATCCAGATTGCATTTTTGAAATTCACCAGCTGTGACAATCAGGCTTTAGTAGCGTGTATTCCAATTCCTGTTTTAGCTGTTCATTTAAATCTGAAATCATAAAAATTGGACAGTCATCTCATAAGACGTATAGCAATAAGATAGTGAATTTTCAAGAGTCTACGACAATTTTAAATGCCTGTACAAAAAAGTCTGGAAACTTATTGAATGCACCACGTACTTTTCTGTGTACGGTCACCTGATTGTAGTGTAATGGTTGACAAGCTTATATAAATTCATTGACGAACAAAGATACTCATGGAATATGACTAAATGTGGTTTATGTTTCAACATGGTTCCCCTTGCGGTCCATACACTTCTTCTATCGGTGTTGCAATGCTTGGATGACCTTGGTAAAAAAATCAACTGCACATATGACGTAATCATATGTACTTTTCAGTCAATAAAATTTTCGGCCCACCTTCTTACGGTGACTATCATTACCTAAAACCTCTGGATACCACAAACCGGTGGTTTTATGCCAAAACTAAGCTTAGAGAATGACTATTTTATATTCATTTTACATGCCTGTGAGATTGTATGATAATACCCAACTTCATTTGACAGACTGTAGCCTCACCGGTTAGGCATTTATTGCCAAAATCAACTCCTCAATGGTGACATTTTCTATAATCAATCCTTCTTCTTCTTCTTCTTCTTCTTCTTCTTCTTCTTCTTCTCTCTCTCTCTCTCTCGCTTTCTTTCTTTCTCTTCCCCACCCTCACCCTATCTCTTTCATTCACCTTTCCCTTCTATCCCTTTGTGATCTTTTCTTCCCAAAACATGATGACTCAGAATTACAAAAAGCACAGTTCGTTGATCTCTTCAAAAAATTATCCACACCTCTTTCTTTCTTTCTTTCCCTTCTACATACTCTCTCTCTCTCTCTCTCTCTCTCTCTCTCTCTCTCTCTCTCTCTCTCTGTTCAGAAATTAACTCCTCACTTCTCTTTCCCTCTCGTTCTCTTTAGAGAATGAAATCTCTACCCCCACCCCACCCTTTTCTCTCTCTCTCTCTCTCTCTCTCACTCACTCTCTCTCTTCCGAAAATCAACTCCTCATCTCTCAATTTCTCTTTTTCGTTCCCTCTCACTGCTTTGAAATCAACTCCCTCCACATCTCTCTCTCTCTCTCTCTCTCTCTCTCTTTCTTTCTCTCTTTCTCTCTCTCGAAAATGATCTCTCTCAAAAATGATCTCTCCACCGACTTTAAGCTAAAGAGTTAGCCAATCTCAACGGATAAATTTTCGCGCTGACATTAATATAATCTGAGATAATCGTGCGTGTTCTATTTCATAAGGCTTTTGAGGCTGACTGACTCGTTAAAAATCGACAAATTTCTCGATTTTATCTCAACCCCCAAAGGGTTAAGCATTCAGGCCGAAAGTTTTCATTAACTGGGCATAGCAGAAGACAAAATTATTGATCCTTCACAGCTTTACACCCACCTACACCACCACCACCACCGACATTCTCGATCGTGCAATAAAACAAGCAAAAAAAAAATCACCATTCATATTTTCTTTTCCTTATCAAAATCAACATTCATATTTCCCTTTCCATATTTTCATATATATATATGTGTGTGTGTGTGTGTGTGTGTGTGATTTAAGTCTGCAAATAGACTTAAAAGGAATAATCCAAACAGAGTGCTCAAAGCAGATATATATATATATATATATGTGTGTGTGTGTGTGTGTGTGTGTGTGTGTGTGTGTGTGTGTGTGTTAAAATTATAATTCCTTGAATACCTAACCTGAGGTGAAATTCCCCGATCTTAGCGATTAAAAAAACATATTTTTCTTCAAATCCGATCTGAAGAAGCAGTTAACTAGCTGGTGAAATAAATTTATAATGGAATATGTATCTATTTTTTTTTTTTTTTGTTATCAATTATATATATATAGATAGATTAGGGATAGCATACAGAATCAACGGTGCTTTGTGACTATCAGGTTCTCGTTTGTGCAATCATGAAAGCAAATCATCTTCTGATTATTACATTGGCGAGAAACTAACAGTCAATAATCATCGCTGAATGTTTGTCAGTGCTATCCTAAATTATATGTATGTATACTCTATCACTGATATTGAGCACTTACCTTATAAACATATCTAGCTAGCTAGCTATGCACTATCACCGATATTGATTATTCTTTCTTGATGAATATAGAAAACTATATCATGTCTCCTTTGATTTAGGGAAACCTCGTTAAACATACGAGCTGATCTACTAAAGAAGAAACATTGCTCCACAAAAGCCCAGATTAAATCGTTAAACTCAGCCTTTTCTTGATGTCACTCAGCACTATATTTAGTATTGTTTGTTTTTTTTCTCTCCTTATCAAAGTGCAACTGTTAGTGAAGGTTGCAAATTATTTTCCAATAGTCGATGTTAAAAAAGATTACTTAACTCCACTTCTTTAGTGAAAACAAATTTTTACGTTTCAAAAAAAAAAGAATTTTTAATACAAAAACTTGTGCGTGTTCTATTTCTGTACTTTCTTAATGGAACCGGATTTTTTTTAAAAAATCGTCAATTTGACGGAAATGTTTCTTTGTGTTAATGAATAAACGTCATGGCTGATTAGGTTCAAAGAGAAAAATCTAGTAAATAAAGCTTAATCTGGCGCAAACCCACGAATGTGGGGCACCTATTTCAATAGTCAACAAGACTAGCTCTCAAATCATCGCACTAGGGTAGCCATCCGAAGTAGGTATTTACTAAGCTTACTTTTATCAAGCACAGCACGAAAATAGCCAATAAGAATCGAACTGATTATTCAACAGATTCCTTAGTGATGTCATACTATCTACCCTCAGAGAATAGTAACCGACACATTTTTTCTATGTTTTTCGAAGGGGTGCACAAGGTTACATGCGTGGGCTAGGAGAGAATGGGCTTGGAGGTGTCAAACTAGTCTCACCTTAACCTTAATCCTACTTGACACATAGTCAGTTTTAATGGGAGATTGCCCACTTATATACGCACGTTGACAAGGAGAAAAAATCCTCGGCGTCTTTGATTAATAACAGGGAGGTGCCAATACTCTGACTCTTCTCTCGGGTGTCTCAAAGACAAGATCACGGCTGGAAGAATTTACATTCAAATCACTCGGAAAATATTGGTTCGTATCAGATCATCGAAGTTAAGAAGCAATGAACAAGCTCTGTACATAGATGGGTGACCTCAAGCAGGTATCAAAAACAATCTGAGCCCTATGTACCAAACTAAGCAAAACTAGACGCCATGAGGCTTAGAAAATACTGTCTGTATCCCCCCCTCCTCGCAGGGAAGAACCCTACCCCAAAGTATACTCACTCTGCCGAGGAGGCTTAGAAAATACTGTCTTTTGTCACTTGCAAAGGGGTAAGACTCCACCCAAAAGTAGACTCACACTGTTGATGAGGCTTAGAATACGCTGACTGTATCCTCTGCAGAAGGGTAAGATCCCCACCCAAAAATAGACTCACTGTCGATAAAGCTTAAATTATGCTGACTGTATCCCCTAAAGAACGGTAAGATCCCACCCAAAAGCACACTCACTCTGTCAGTGAGGCTTAGAATATGCTTAATGTAACCCAAGCAGAGGGGTAAGACCCCACCAAAATTAGACTCACTTTGTCAGTGTGGCTGACTCTTTCCCCGAGCTGAGGGGTAAGACCTCACCCGATAAGTTGACTACTCCGTCGATGAGGCTTTGATACGCCGACTGTATCCCCTGCGGAATGGTAAGGCCCTTTAAAAAGGGGTGTCCTAACCGTGACACTAAATTGCATGTGATGGTGAAGCTCCAGTTCTGGAGATATGGAGATTGGGGAGGACACTTTTATTGCCAATACTGCTACGTCCACTCTAAACGGGAGTGTCAGTATTTTTTAGGGTCTCATCTAGGGGTCGAATTGATCTGTTTAGAACTTATTCTTTTTCAAAGTTCATCATTGTATGATAATGAAAATTTCTTATCTCCGAGATGCAGATTATCCTATTAATGGCACTAACCTGCATTTGATGGAGAGGCTCTAGGTGTGGAGATCTGGGAAATGTGGAATACCTCTCCATAGCCATTACTTCCAGGTCCACTCTGAACTGGAGTAGTAGTTCCTGTTTGGGTTCCATTTATGAGTCAGATTGAACTATCTAAAAATGTTTCATATTCAATAGAACTGTGTCCAAAAAAATCTCTTAAGAAACAAATTTACAAAAATGTTAATATGAACGTTACTTGAAGCCAAATATCAATGTGAAAATAAATTATTATTATTATTAAAGAGAAGTTGTTAATTGAATTCATATAATTGTGTATAAATTATTAGTGTTAGATAGAATTACTTGAAACCATTCAACTGTGTGGAAACCATATATATTAGATGGGAATAATTGATATGGCTGTTTGAAAAAACTCTTAAGAAACCACAACCCGAAAACTATAGATATTAATGTACAATGTACGGAATTCCAGAAACTCTACGCCTAAAATAACCCACGATGGACTGATATGCCGTTAAAATCTATCAATCAGTCAATCATAAAAAAATGTGACTAATGAACATATACTACACTTTAATCCAATTTGAAAGGCTTTTGAGTTGATTGTCTGACTCTATGTTAGTGCATGGATATAATTCATGAGCTGATCTTGAACGAATCTTCCCGACAATGTGCTTGTAAAATCGGCCCATATTTTTCATGTGCCGGTCAGTATACGAACACCGTGTACAGATTTGTTACACTCAAATCGTGCTAAACCAAGATAAGAGAGATTCAGTTGCAGCGTGAATAAATCGGAATTCACTGAAGTGAATCAGATAAATCAACCATTCCACAAAGCAGACCTTGGAAGAAGAAGAAGAAGAAGAAGAAGAAGAAGAAGAAGAAGAAGAAGAAGAAGAAGAAGAAGAAGAAGAAGAAGAAGAAGAATGAGAGAGTCAGTTGGGAAAAGAAGTGGGTGGGGAGAGTGAAAAATCGTGAAGGTGCAGTACGGAAAAAAACGAAGGACGCCGTCAGACGAAGAGCAGCAAAGAGAAAGTTTGAAAAAAAAAAAAAGGTTTCATCACTTGAAGTCAAACTGTAAAAGTGTCACCAAGTTCAATCAACTGGTTTCATTCAAACGTTGAGTCAACAAAATAACGCGGTAATGCAAGCGTTATTTATTCGTTTCACACAACTTATATTCCTTCAAAGAATTACTTACCAACTCACACACACACACACACACATATAACTGTTCACATACGGCTAACAATTGCAATCGAATGTGTGTGAATATAGAGATATAGATAAACAGAAAGATACAAAGTGTATTGATGTATGTTTATTAAGTATGTATGAATGGACTTCATTCCATTCACATATAAATCTTGGTAGTAATGGGTGACGAATTAGTCAAGATGATCATTACTAGTGTAGGGATTTCTGTCCTCACTAGATACTCTACTCACATGGCCTTATGCCATACTAAAGTAGACTAAGTAAATACCTTCCATAATAACACTCATACATACATGTACACACTATCAATCTAAAAATTTATCTTTCTCTCTGTATAAATGTGTATGTATATTATTATTTACTCTTTTGAGAGTTTTTCACACCAGCGTTAGCTGATAATTTTCCACTGGAGTTTGAGAGACAGCAAGTCTCCTTAAGTCTCCAGGAATCTTCTCAGTATTCTTGCCGATCTCAATAATGCAGTAGTTTAGATGGTCTCCTCTCGTCCTCTTATTTCCGATTTTTCCAGTCCCTTGTATCAACCCTTTGGTGACTGTACCAAAATCACCAATTACGATTACTATCTCCGTTACTAATATGTTCCACAGTTTTTTCAATTCTCTAGCAGGGTCTTAGTATTTATCTTTCTTTTCTTATTCTTTTAATTTTAATCTTATGTCAGTCAGAGCAGCAAAGTCTACAATTCGACAAGTTATCTTTTTCTTGATTATTACTAGGTCCGGTTGTCTGACCGAGATAAGGAGATCCGTTTGTATTTGAAAATCCCAGAGCAGTTTGTATGTCTCATTCGCCAAGATAGATCCTGGGTTGTGCATATAACACTTGATCGTATGGTTAAATTTCAATTTCTTGCACACTTCCCAGTGCATCACATTCTCCACCAAGTCGTGTCAAGTCATAATTTTTCTGTGCAAGCTTACTGCATTCGCCGATTATGTGATTGATCGTTTCGTCTCTATCACCACATAATCTTCATTTGCTATTTTGCTGCATCTTTTCTATTCTTACTGTGATATGATTGGTCCTTATGGCATTGTTTTGAGCTACCATCAGTGGAGATTCAGTTTTTCTCTTGAGGTTTCACTTTCTTAGCAACGTCCACGTTTTCTCGTGTGAGATGTCGCTTGTTAGTCGTTTAAAACGTCCATAGAGTTGTTTTTCTTCCCATTTTTGTTTTCTGGTTTTTTGTTCATTTGATCCTCGTGTTGTCAGTCTTATTCTTAGTGGCTGTAATTAGTTTTCCAACACGCCATCCCATGTAGTCTTCGAGTTGTCGTATCGATGCGTCAACGTCATCTCTCGAAGATACTCCTGAGACACTCTTTTTTAATTTTTTTTCTTTCATCTTCACTTGTTTGATGGTATCAACCTCCAATATTCCCAACTACTTGTACGTTTCCTCTTCTCTGAGCGTTCTTGTTTTTTTCTTGATTTGGTAGTTTGATTCCTTCCGTCATGAGTCGTTTTCCGCTTTTCATTACTAGCATGGCGCATTTTTCTATGCCAAATTCCATCCCTGTGTGCTGACAGTATATTCTCACTGCCTTAGGGTTTCCCATTCATTATCGTTTTTAACAAAGAGTTTGATATCGTCCATGTACATTTGGTGGTTGACCTTTTTTTACAATTTACTAAGTTTGTATCCGGCTGTGCATTCCATGAGAATGTGATTGCGTGGCATCTTCGCTATTTCAAATAGTAATGGCTATTGCGCATCACCTTGGAATATACCAGTCTGGATCTTTACCTCAGCTAAACTTTTTACTCCTTCTGTCAATTCCACTCTTCAGGTTTCATGGTTTTCTCGGTGAACTTTATGACTTCGTTGGATATTTTCTACATTTTTAGACAGTGTAATATCCAGCTTTATGGTTCTATGTCGTATGCCTTTTTTAGTCAATCCACACCAAAGCCAGACTTTTTCCTCTCATTGAGGATGTGTTTAGGACGTGTTGGTCAACAAGCGGTATTTCTCCTGTGCCTCTGGTCCCCTTGCAGCATCTTTTATGTTCCTCGGGGAAGAGTCCGCGGATCATCAATGAGTAGTAGATCTCCGCCCTAATTTGTGCTGTTAGTATTTTCCACATCATCGGTAGGCACGTTATGGGTCTGTAGTTGTTCGGAGTAGTCCTTTTGAGGGGATCTTTCAGGATCATGGTGGTCTTTCCTTTGGTCATCCATTCGAGTATTTTTTTTCTTTTAGTATGCATTTATTCATTTCGGTTGCCAGTCTGTCATGGACGACGTAAATTTTCAAAAATCAAAATCCCTGTGTGCCGTCTCGGCCAGGGGTTTTCCAGTCTGGTATTTTTTTAAGTGTTGTCTTGAGTGATCAAGGTGTATTTCCCCTTGGAGTCTTCTTCGGGTATTAGCAACTTTTTTCCATATTGTTTATCAATTCGGCTCTTTTTTTAGGATCTTTCCGTTCCCATATTTTGCTCCAAAATCTTTTTGCCACCTTCGATTCTGGTTGCTGTAATGTTTTCGCCCATACTCTCCTTTTTTTAGCTCGTAGAATCTTCTTTAGTTTTTTTTTTTTTTGGAATGTCCAGTTGTATTTTTTGTTCTCGATGTCGTTCTTTTTCCGTTTCGTTCGAATATTCTTCTTCTTTTTCAGCATTTTTGCTTGGTGTCATAGTTTTCTTATCTGCGATTCTAATCTGATTTCCCATCTGGGTTTTGAATTTTAGCCAGTGGTCTTCAGGGGAACAACGATTTTTTTCACTGACTAATTTTGCTCCTGCATAGATAAAATCGTTTAAGTCCGTGATGTTGTTTGTTAAGATATTTGTCAATAGTTCGTTTATTTTTTCGGTTTCTGACTTGACTGTTTTCCAGTCTTGGTTCATGAGAGAACACAATGTCGTTTTCTTTTCAGACATAATTCTTTTCATTTCTACATTAATTTTTTTTTCTTCTTTGGTTGATGTTTGCGTTGTTGTCTTTGCATTGTATCGGTCATTATCATTTAGCATTTGGTTTTCGTTTTTGATTTTTCTGTATTTAATATCTCGGTTTCTGTATTTGGGATCTGTTGATATGCTTATCTATACATTTGTTGGTAGATTTCCAGTATTTCAAGGTCAGAAAAACAACCATTCTTTATTATTATCGTAACTTGGTCAGCGATCTTATGCTTTGTTGTCTTAAATCTAGCAAATTCTGTCCAAATTTCTATTATTCTTTTTCTATGCCCTTTTTTATAGCGTTACTCTTAAAATAACAGTATAGTGTAATCTTCCCTTGTATATTTTCTACACTCTAGTCTCTGATTTGAGTGGTTAATGTTCATAGTTTGTGTACCTGAAAGAAGAACAACCAACATTCGCAGGATGCCGATAGCCCCTCCGATGTTGGCTATCAAGAGAGCACCTGCCAGTCATGACACCCAAACCTGTTGTTTGGGTCCCATGTTGAATTATATTTCGTTTTGTCATTGTTCATGTGTAGAATTCTTCCCATTAGCTCAGACTGATGATTTTTCTCTGGTGTGATAGCAAGACCCCTTAGGTCTTCTAGACTCTTCTAAGTAACCTTGCTGATTTCAGCAATGCTGTGGTCTGGATTATCACCAGTACTTAGAGTCTATTTTCCAGACTCTTGGAGACTCTTCCCAGGAAGCCTGATATCACGTTTATTTTTATATTCATTATGGTGATATACCCCAGGACATCACCGCATGGACCCTCTCCGACATTATAAATAGTGACTGACTCGATAAACGAGTTAAGCGAGACTAATCAGTTACGGGTAACTGTTACTGTGTGTATTTCTGTAAATATATACTGCAGTAAACTTTACACCTTTTTGTTTTATTCATTTCTGGCCTTTCAAGACCATAACAATGTTCCACAGCTTTTTCATCTCTCTGGCAAGTTTCAGGTATTTGTCCAGTTTTTCGCCTTCTTTCTCTTTCACCCTGTGTGGTCTGGTGATACGAAAAAACTTTTTCCGTCTTAATTAAAATTTGATCCGGCCTTCTGGGGTAGATTAAATGATTCGGTTGTATCTCAAAGGTCCAGAGAATTTTATGTGTTTCAAGGATAAATTTTGGTTTGTATACTATTCGTTCGTATGGTGAAATTTTAGTTCCTTGAAATATTTCCAGTAAATCACCTTTCCCACCTAGTTGTGTCTATTCTTGTATTCTTTTTGTACTAGCCAAGTTGACTGGGGCTGTTGAACAGACCAACTGCTTCTCTATAGAGGAGTAAGACACTACCAACCAGTGACCCTGATAGGACACGAAACTATCTGAGAGCGATGCTCCAGTCCAAGAGCTTTGGAGAATGTGGAGTATCCCTTCATGACCATTGCTCCCAGGTCGATACTGGCCTAAAGTGATAGCACCTTATAAGGTCCTATCTATGCATCAAATAGAACTGTTTAACATTTAAACTGTTTACAAGCACATGACTAATGTGAAAGTTAGAAAAATAACTGCTTAACCATGTAATTGGGTGTAAACAAATAACTGATGTTTAATTGTTACTGTTGCATAAAAATACTTGGAACTATTTAACTGTGTACAAAAAAAGAGCTCGAGCTCGTTTAAAATTGTTATCAACCAAATGTTTTCTAATCCTATATATTTAATATATATGTATAAAGAGAATTTGGCATTAAATGAACTACAATTTATAAAACCAAACCAAACCAAAGAGTTTTTGAAAGTGTATTCAAAAGGGTTTTTATAAAGGAGTTTTAAAAGGGTTTTCAAAAGTTTTTTCAAAAGAGTTTTCGAAAAGTGTTTTCAAAGAAGTTTCTAAAAGAGTTTTTAAAAAGCTTTTTTAAAGAATTTTCGAAAGACTTCTTTAAAATGGACTTAAAGGGGTTTTTAAATAGTTTTTAAATGCGTTTTTAAATGCGTTTTAGAAAGGTTTTTTAAGGGGTTTTATAAGTGTTTTTAAAAGAGTTTTAAAAAGAGTTTTTAATTGAGTTTTCAAAAGGTTTTTTAAAAAGGATTTTACCAAGACTTTTTAGAAGGGTTAATATGCCACAAAAGAAGCGACGAAGAATGAACATAACATATCCAATCGTTTAATGTGGATTAGTTTTTTAGTGTTTTCGTGTTTTGTGCTGACCGTTTTATGATCTCGGAAATGATCCATACAGTAAAGTTCGACGCATCCGGTTCTGGAAATATTAAAAATGCTTAAAAACTTTCTGGATACATAAAATGGTTATTGTCTTTGGAAATGGTTCGATGACTTATGTTCAAATCCAGGTTGAAGTAGTTTGTGTTTCACTTCGTGCTTAAGCCCTTGAGAAAAGCATGAATATATCTCTTATTCAACCCAGCTATGGGTAAATAGTAGGGTGGACTGGATTCTTTAGCCTTGATTTGGCAACCAATCAAAGAGATAGAAAACTCTATATTCCAACTAGCTGTCCCCTACTTAATAACTGACCTTGTGTCACATCCTGTTCATGGTGGAGAGGTTGAGTAAAGACATATATTCACACACATATGCGCATACAGAGACAAGCACGCACATGCACATACACACACACACACACATATATATATATATATATATATATATATATATATATATGTATTTAGTGACGTTGTATTCACGTGAGAGATCGCATGGATATGCATACAATGCCCGGAAATCGAAGTATCAATTTTCAAAAGTAAGCTGCTGCTGCTGATACGCGCTGCTCCTTATTTGATTTCTAACCAGGACAAGATGCGCTTCGCAATGCACATGTGAAACTTGTAAATTGTTCAAAGCTCACATTTTTTAGGATATTTCTAAAAGAAACGTCGACGTTTTTTGTTTGTTTTTTTCCTTTTTTTGTTTTTTTGTTTCTTTTTCGTTTTTTTTTTTTGTTTTTTGTTTTTGTTTTTTGTTTGTTTTTTCATGGTGAGGGATTTGGTCTCGACCAACAGATGTCGGGTATTTCTCATATTTGGATCAGAACTGAAATAAAAAAAACAGGTACTCTTCATTGTTACTCTTCATTGTTACTCATCCCAAGAAAATCTACACGAGTTTTGTTATTTCTTCGCTCAACACATTTTAATCTCACAAAATCATGTTCAACAGCCATTGTCCATAATTCAAATTATGACCGACCTACTTAAAATTCGATTTAGCCGAAATTTTCTTAATTATTCTTAGTTCAAAATAAATGTTTATTAACTGGATTGTCACAGAAAATAAGGACGAGCAAAAGATAAGAGTAACCTTGCAGTATACGGATTCATCAAATGTTCTCGTCTTATAATTATCCACCTCCAGTGCGTAAATGCACTATATATATATATATATATATATATATATATAATACCTAGCACCAATCTGCCGAGTTGGAAGAGCATTCACTTCCCATTCATTACTTCTACCAAGGCTCGAAATCAACCATTGGCACTGGTACCTCATCTACAAAGACAAACAATACTTAGAAATATATATATATATATATATATATATATATATATATATATATATATATATATATATATATGTGTGTGTGTGTGTGTGTGTGTGTATTTGTCAGAGTAACGGATATACAGAGTCAAGCTCCTGACAAGAAAGTAGCTGTCAGCAAGAGTCGTTCCCTCTGTGTCTACGCTAAGCGTTTAAATCTACATATATTCTGTTATTGACATAGAGCACCGTTTATAAATATAGGCAATAATATAATAATCGACCCCTCTGCACAAACAGGATGTGACATAAAGTCTATCTTTAAAGAGCAGTTTACAAGTTTTTAATTGAAACTATTTCCTTTGAGACTGCTTGCCATATAACATAGATAAATGGTGTGACAGAGATCTGAAACGAGAGAAATCTGTGAATGATTTTAATTGTAGGAAAATAATCGACAAGCATTTTAGAAGAATAAAATCAGTACATTGAATTTGAAAGTATGATATAATACAATTGTCAAAATGGATACGTAGGGAAAACTGTTGATTTTTGGGTGAGCAGAAAATTAGAAATATGGTTTAAATTTTAGCTGGATCAGAAAAATGAAATATGGATTGTTTTAACCAGAAAGAGAAAGGAAATAGAGAAAGTTAGAATATCTATTTTGATTGTACTAAAAGTGTCATCGGAAGACAGCTAACCAAAACAATGACAAAGCTGGAGATGGGGTCAGAGGAAGGGTCAGTCGCGACCCAGGTGCAGATCTGATTGTTATGGGAACATTTCAAATCCTGAGAACTAGAAAGAAAATTTGATTTATTTCTTTTTCTTCGCTGCTAAAGGTTTTGATTTTTTTCTTCTTCTTCGAAAGACTGAGTAATTTGCTTGACGTAACGGTCATAGAGAGTCACCATTGGAGGAGGTGTTAACCAACCATGAATGGAATCAATTTCTTAAATGTAATTTAGAATAAATCCGTTCATGAAATACGCCCATTTAGAAATTGGAAAGAATAATTATATAAACCCAGATTTTTCCCGCAGTCAGCAGAGAGACCGAGAAAAGCCAGACAGGCAGTTGTCAGCAGTGAACCCCTCGTCGTTCCACGAACTGAGCCTGGCACCAGATCTTCTGAGTCAGAGAAGCGAGTACCACAAGTTAGCAATCAGAAAGCTGAAGAGAGAATTGATTCCTGAAACTGAGAACTGCTAAGCGGCTTAGCTTTTTGAAAAGGTGTGCCGACTGCTAGATAACTGACTGCTGAGATAAAAGGGGCCAGATCTCTGAATTGCAACGGGGAAGGAAACTTATTCATTTTTAAAAATGTTTTAATTATTTTTTTAAAACAGACGTTGTAATTTTTTTGTTAACTTTTCATTAATTATCATACACTCGTGTTTGTTTTGTCCCTGACCTTTTGACTTCAATTTTTCTTTGAATGATCATCTTCGTCTGATTTATTTGGCGATCGGCGACTGGCGACTTTGGTTATCTAGATCTACAAACACAACGTGGGCAGATGGCTGGACAAGCCTTAGTTCAATACTTCATTGGAGCAGTGACCCGTCGCTGGTCTCTGTAGGCAACTGTGAGACAGTCATACAAAAGTTAAAAAGCCAATCTTTCCGACTATTTAGCCATTGCTGGAGTGATAACACTTAGATATATTTTCCCCAAAATATTAGTGCAGTGAGAAATGCAAACAGTCTTGTCCATATATATAGGCCGCGGAAGGAAAATTAGGAATATTATAGTATGATAATAAACGAATCTGTTAAAAAACAAGATTAATCTTAATTTAAAAAAATAAACAACAAAATAAGACGATTGACACAAAGCAGTAAATTTTCTCAATATGGCCACCATTTTTTTTTTTTTTTTCAGTCATTATATCAACACCCGTTCGAAACGATTTGCATGCCTTCAAAATAAATTCTTCAAACATTTTATTCCATTCCTCTTCTGCAGCAATCATAAGCTTACCAATAATTAGATGCGAAGTTGCATTTGTTTTGTTTTCTAAAATACTTCATATAATGAAGGGGGTTATGGTCTGGGCTTAAATCTTGTTTAATTGCTGTCCTCACAGTTTTCTAGTGGACTTTCAATTCATTAGAGTGCTTTCTTATGTGGGGTCTTTCTTAATCGCCTCGTTTTCGTTTTTTCTCCAATCCTCCACTCTTTCTTTGCTTTATATACAGTAGAGAAAAAACTTTGGCTTGGTTTTGGCGCTAAGAAAACCATAGATTCTTAGTCGTTTATTTTCTTACTCACTCATACTGGGCTGAATTTTAATAAAATAAAAAATTTAAAAAGTGCTTGAATAATAGGGCTAAGCGTGAAAATTTAGATTTATCATGTTTTTACCTTTTTTTCAAAAAATGGACTAATCAGACTAAAAAATGTTTTAAAAATTATTCCATGATTCGGTTGTATATATATATATATATATATATAATTTGAACATATATAGTTATTTGTGTGACTTCTTTTGTAAGTTTTAATCAGTTCATTAAAAGTTACTTCTTCTTTTGACACATCGAGATATTAAGACCAACTCGCACATTTGTATAAATACAAATGCATGTTGAGTGGAGTCCACATGGCGTAGTCGTTAACGTGTTAGACAGGGACATCCTTGGAAGCGAGTTCAAAGTTTAGTCCCGCTATTACGTTCACACTCGGACTAATACCATTCAGAAAAGTATTATTTGTTTTGTCCCCTAAGCTATGCCTTACATAGTACTGCTACTTTTTTTGTCAAAGAATGGCTTTGGTATTAAATTTCCCACGAAGGTTGATATGCCATTAAACAAAGAAACCAAGTGTGTAAGTGCGTTTGTGAGTGAGTGTGTGTGTGTATTTTTGCGTGTGGGTGGGTGTTGTGCGCGTGTCTGTGAGATTTTGTTTCGTATACAGCCCCACACAAAACGATTGTGCGTTTCTCGGTAGACAGGGCGTGGATCATTTTCGGCCTTGTATTTCAGCGAGTCCAACCTGTCTGATGGGTGTGTACTTTTTTATACACATCTGTGAGCGTTTATTCATCTCGCCTGCGTCAAATCCGAAAAAGATTTTCTACGAGGACAAAAAATGCTACGAGTGAACCCGTCTTTGTCTCACTTTTCTCGAAAGCACCTTACTCTCCACAACACCTTACTCTCCACGGCACCTAGCGCTCCCGCCACCTTCATATTTTTTCTCGCTTTTTTATATAATCCCAACAATCTTACTCTCATTTTCTATATATAAAGTCGTCTTATATACAATAAGTTAACTGGTTTATGTGTAAATCTTCATACATCTCAATATATTTTAAAGTCTATTTCCCACTTTTTCCCCCTTTAATCTCTTTTTCTCATGAAACAGATTATTTAAAAATTTTCAGCATTCCTCAATAATATCGCTAATTTGTGGATTTCAAACACAAAAATAATTTAACTGAAGATGACCAAAGTACTTTAAAAAAGTCTAAAATAAATTTATAATAGTTTCTATAGTCTTGATTTATGGTGTCTGAGTTAAAAAAATCCTTGCACTGAAACACGCCGAAAAATTAATTTTAATATATGTATATATATATATATTAAAATTAATTTCGGTGTGTTTCAGTGAATAAAAGAAACAAGGATTTATATATATATATATATATATATATATATATATATACATGAAAATGCGCAAATCTGAAAAAGCGCAGGATATTCAAACTATGTTTTTATTCATAGTTTGAATTATTAGCCAACGTTAAACGTTTTGATTTTTTGATATGAACACATTGAATCTTGATCAGGATGTTTAAAAAATATAGAACGAAAAACTGAGAAAGTTTTAAACATTTCAGATAATCGCGTTCAATTAAAAATCTATATGATATAATTTGTGTTCGAAAATTTATTTGAAAAAACCCAACGTATTTCCTTAAAAAATCGATATCACATCAGTCTTTATATCGGTCTATCAAGCTAGCTATGTTCCTAGTAATCTTACTTCGTTTATATCTACCAATTTCAGACATTCTATAATACACACAACCGAATCGGCTTGAGCTGTTGAATACGCCGACTGAATCTCTGTAGACGGATAGGACTCCCTCCACGCCAACGATTGTCTTGGATATATCACTAAACAATCTGATGATGAGGCTCCAATCCTGGAACTTTTCAGAATATGGAGTAACCCTTCATTGCCATAACTCTATCCGAAGTGGTTGTATATTTTAGAGTCCCATGTATGGATCCAATGGAACTGGCTAAGTGTGTGAAAACAAATGACTGATAATTACATAGAATTGTTAGTGTCAGCTCTCATTTAAACATTAGATTATCTACAAGCTATTTTCATAAAATCATTTGTCGAAGCATTGAACTACATGCCAACAAATGACATGGTAAATTTAATTATTTATGTTACATAGCAATACTTGAAACCATTTAAATGAGAGTAAACAAATGAGTTCTGCTTCGTTTGAAACTATGCGTTTACAAATCTATATATATAATCTATGTGTGTGTGTGTGTAAACAGGATTTGGCATTAAATAATCTATAAGGGTTGATATGCCATAAACTTCAACGACCCACTCACATATAACACATCTATTTTTATCGAGGCTATTTTGCTTCTTCCTATCGCTGACATTCTGATGATTTATCTATTTAACTAAGAAAGTAGATAAAAACGATTGAGCCAAATTAGTTTAAATAAGGAATTTTATAATTTTTTAGCTCTAATTTAACTAAATAAGGAGATAAATTGAAGAACCGTGTGTGTATCTATCTATCTATCTATCTCTCTATGTATGTCTCGATCTGTATCTCTCACTATCTCTCACTATCTCTCTCTCTCTATATATATATATATATATATATATAATCACGTAATATGGTTAAATACTAGAGTAGGCACCTGCTCGAAATTTCATACTAGAAAAGCGTTGGCAGAATTTATCCGATCTTTATGATTCATGATCACAAGTTGAGCTGTATCCATGAACTATGGACTCGATCGTTTAACTCTCTTTATGTGTGTACTTGCCATGAAGCACTGGCTATCAAGCTAGTTTTGTATACTGCTTGCTCATGTAAAGTTCGATCCGCACTGTGTGCCCAAATACACCAACCCTTTGATTTAGTGTATCTATTATAAAGTGACAATTAACAACTAAAGTGAATTTTTTCTTGGCCGTTGATCCATCAGTGCTAGCCTTGTGTCTGATGAAGGTGAGCTTTATAAATAGTCATATTACAGATATCTACCTGTTCGAATCACTGAAAGCACTAATTGTGGGGATCGTATTCTATACTCAGCTTGGCTTTGTGAATATCTAGTATTTTCCTCACTAATTCCTTTTTTGTGTCATCTTTCAGTTTCCTCTTTCTTTTTCTGCTGCTTTTAATCTCTCTCTCTCTCTCTCTTTCTCACCTGCTCTCCCCCCTCTCTCTCAATATATATATATATATATATATATATATATATATATATATATCAGAATGTTCTTATCTATCTATCTCTGTTGATATTGTCTAGCTGAGTTTGTTTATATCTACAATCTATTTTCAAACTATCTATCTATCTATCTATCTATCTAAGAGATGACGTATAGTGTACGCATTATTACCAGCAAACATCGGATCCGAATTCAACCAAATCTATTGCGCTCACTAAAGACAATAAAAAGGCATGAGTTGACTTTCCCTTGCGCTCTATATTTCATCATCCAATATTTGATTATCATGCCAAAACTAGTATGGCCTGATAATTCTTGGAAAACTGTCAGATTAGGAATAATTTCCCAATGCTAGTACCATGTAAGCATATCCTATCTGATACATGATATTTTCAGTGGGAACTACCAATTAAATATTATTGTAATCTGAGAGCCTAAGACGGACATCATCTATGCCATTGGAACAATGCCATTAAATGCTGCCACATACAATAGTGTCATGTGCATAAAGATTACGGAAAGTAATGGTCACAAGTTTGATCGTTATTTTCGTTGCAGTTTATATTTCTCCCTCTGTCCAGATTCACCTTCCTATATAACTACATTTCTCTTTTTATCTTTCTCGGTCTATTCTTTTCTTTATCTCTCTCTCTCTCTCTCTCTCTCTCTCTCTCTCTCTCTCTCTCTCTCTGTATTTCTTTCTTTTTTCTGATCTTATTTCTCTTTCTGTTTATCATCCCCAATCGGTTTATATTCCTTCTCTGTTCTTGTTCCTGTTTCTATTTATCTTCCTCTCTCTGCATTCCTTCCCCACTCTCCCTCCCCCCTCTCTCTTCATATTCATCTTTCCATTTATCATATGCTTTCAGCTCATTTAAGCTTTAAGGTTTAATGAATTTTAACGTCATGTCAAGCCGTCTAGGGTTATTTTATACCTAGAGGTTGATTAATTTGGTTTGCTTTCATGGCATATCAACCATTGTAGGTTATTAAATGAAAAATCCTGTTTTTACATAAGTATTAAAACAATAATATTTGTAAACTCATTTTGTAGATACATTTTTAAATGAACATGAGCTTATTCTTTTCAACACAGTTAAATGGTTTCAAGTATTTCTATCTAACACGAATATTTTTATTTGCTATTAATCATTTCTTTTCACACAGCTAAATTGTTTCAAATGTAGCGATGTAACAGTCACATTTTAACATCAGTCATTTGTTTTCACACATTTAAATGAATATACAAATATGATTTGTAAGTGAATAGTTTGTTGGTAATTTCATTTTTGAATAACTAAGAACCAATCTGTTTATACACTAGTATTGTTATTGTTTCTTCACAGTTCAACGATTTTAATTATTACAATCCAACACAACTAATTCTATGAAATATTAATCATTTGTTTGTACATAGAGAAGTGGTTACAAGTATTGCTATTTAACACTAATTAATCAGCTCAACTCTATCCATTCATTTACACACAGTTAAATGTTTCCAAGTATTGCTATGTATCACTAATAATTCAATAAAACATCAGTCATTCGTTTACACACAGTAAAACGATCAAATAGTTTTATTTCAAATAATTCAGTTTAGTATAAGTCATTTGTTGGGACACAGTTTAAATAACCAACCAGTTTTATTTGACCCATTGATAAGACCCTATCAAGTGCTATTAATCCGGGTCAGAGAGGACCTGGAAGCAATGGCAATGAAGGGGTACTCCGCATTCCCCAAAATTTCATCATTAATGGAGTCTCACCATCCGATTGTTTAATGTCATATTCAGGTTACTCACTGGCGGGGGTCTTACCCCTCATCAGAAACGTAGTCGGTATATTTTACAGCCTCAGCCGACGGTGCAGAACAAGAGGCTGAGGAATAAGGTACGTTATTCGTTTACAATTATATTTTCGTTGTTAACAGTTTTGACGATATGTTAACGTCGCCGGGAATCGTGTTGTAGGGTTATTTTCTATGGTATTGATCAGGTTTACGTTTATATTTTTGGTATAATTTTGTTTCTCTCAAAAAAAGACAGAATATTGATATTTTCGAATTGATCTCACATATTCTTAACATTGAAAAGTTGTTTTCTGATGCGGGTGAAAAGCTTTAAATTCTATGGGAAAGTATTTAATAGTGCAAGATGGTTGGCATGTTATATACTGAGGTTGTTATTCTTGAATAAGAATATTTTTTTTGTTTTGTTGTTTAATTGCATATTAACGTTCTTGTGGTATTTAATGCCAAAGCCATCCTTCTTGAAGAACATTAGTGTTACTGTTTAACCCATAGCTGGGAGGATAAGAGGATTCATACTTTTCTCAAGGGTATTTGTCCGAAAGTGAACGTAATAGAGTTCAAATTCCCTTATTACAATTCCGCAGTCCTGCACTTTAACCATTACGCCACGATGATCCCCACCCTGAGAATATGTAAGAATGTATAATCGGGATATAGTGACTTGTTCCTTTCTGGATTTACTGAATGCTAAATCCTCAGTTTCCCAAAGTGTGTTTTATTAAGAACTAATTGTGAATGTTATTATTTAAGCGATTTTGCCATTTTATATAAATGGATCTATTGAATTTACGTTTCAGTCAGTATATGGAATCTTGAATTTTTCAAGGTGGGGGACAAATTTTGGGCCGATTTGATTGCCGACTCAACACTTGATATCCAGCATATAAGAATCTCTAGTTAAATATGGACTCTGACCAACATACTGATTGAATAATTAAGGGTTCTTTTAGGGCTTTTTTAAAAGGTCTACTGTACAGGCTTCAGCTGAAAAGATGGAACTTTCTTTTGGTCGAACTTTCCAAATAATTTTCTATTCTAAAATGGCTGAACACGCTGTTTTATCTTTATCCTTGACAGCCTCAATAAAAACGTAGAGATGATTGGAATGATGTTTATATTCTTCTCCCCCTCTCTTTCTCTCTCTCTGTCTCTCTGTCAGTCTGTCTCTCTCTCTCTCTCTCTATATATATATATATATATATATATATATATATAGAGAGAGAGAGATAGATAGATAGATAGATAGATAGATAGAATCAATCTAGCCTGTTTATTACTTTCAAAGTTCTGTTTATAATCCTTAAAAATAATATCTACATTTTTTCTATTTAGTTGACCTAATTTAATTTTTGATATTTTTATTTTTAATATTTATTTGTGAAATTATATGTTTGATCAACAATGTTTTTTTGTTCTAATTTGTATTTTATGATATCTTATGTAGTAGAGTAGGGTTGGCAACTGTAGTCGAGGGTGACCAGAAGGCTCCCTTTTCAATTGCTACTACACCGAGGTGTAGGGGAGGGCACTACTCCTCTCCCTGGATGGCTCTACTTTATCCTTGATAGACACCTTATATTTCTGAGTGTTAAGCAAGGAGGTATCAAGTACCATTTTTAAAGTCGTTGGTAAGACTCGACCTGGGATTGAACCCAGGTCTCCCGGACTATTGGCGAACACTCGGCCAATGAGCCGATTCATTCTTATATTTTAGTGGATCAGTTTTATATAGGTTTCTGGATTTATCAGCTTTGATCTTCATCTTATTTTAACTGTTAATATCAACCACAAACCGCATACCACTATTTAATTTTTCTGAAGATAGTTTTTTTTTTAATTTTCAGTATTATTTAAATTAGGAGTGACGATTTTTATTATTTTTCTTAGGATTGCATAAAAATTATATAATTAATAATAGATAAAATATCTCCATCGTTGAAATTTTCTTGATTAAAAATTATAATAAAAATATATAAAAAAATTATTTTAATTAAAAAATTTCTTTTGATTAAAAAATAGATTTATTTTCAAATCCCATTCTCGCCGGAAGCAATATAAGAACATCCAAATAGAAAAAATGTTCTACTTCATCTGATGATGGTCATCAGAACCAGAAATAAATTTATAATGACACCAAGAAGTGAATTTTCTTCTTATTTTTATATAAAAAGATTTTAGCTTTGCACGTTGAGTGTTGATGTATTTTTAATCCCAGATTAATTATACGTTGATAGCCATTGACATCGAGCATTGGATACTTCTACCCCTTGGATTTCCTCCTCGGATTATATATATATATATATATATATATATATATATATATATATATATATATATATATATATATATTCCTCCAGTTTATATTCTTCTCTCAAATCTCTCTGTTCGTATATATCTATCTCTGTTTTTATTCTTCTCCCTCTATTTATCTTTCCTCTCTACATATATAGCTTTTTCTATTTACCCAACTCACTCTCTCTCTCTCTCTCTCTCTCTCTCTCTCTCTCTCTCTCTCTCTCAGTATTCCTCTCATTATTTATATTCGGAAAGACCTGGCGTAGTGGGTAACTTGCTGAACTGAAACATCAAAAATAAACAAGCTCAATAATATGTTCCCTATCGAACCCCGTAATACCCTTCACTGCCAAGCATGGGTTAAATAGCGCCACTACTTTACTTCTTCAAGGATGGCTATGACTTTGAATAACCTATGAAGGTTGAAATGGTGTTTTACAAAGAAAACAAATTAAATCCATTTATATTCCACTTTCAGTTTATTTTTCTCTTTTCATATTCCTTCTCTCTCTCTCTCTCTCTCTATCTATCTATCTATCGATCTATCTATCGATCTATTTATCTATCTATCTCTCACATTTTATCGTTTTATATTTGTCTCTCTTTTCTTCTTTTCCCGCGTGATTTTTTATTT
Organism: Sepioteuthis lessoniana; assembly: GCA_963585895.1. Taxonomy (NCBI): domain Eukaryota; kingdom Metazoa; phylum Mollusca; class Cephalopoda; order Myopsida; family Loliginidae; genus Sepioteuthis; species Sepioteuthis lessoniana. The sequence goes on from OY757940.1 coordinate 25,392,786, forward strand.
ATTTATCAGGTTTTTATTAACTTTCTTTTCTTTGTACATCTTTTCTCTATTTTCTTTTTTTATCTCCATTATTCCCTCCCTCTCTTCTTTCCTAATATCACCTCGTTTTACCCTTTTAGTCTTTCCCTCTTTCTCGCATTCTTTCTTTTCTCTTTCTCTTTCTCTTTACATATATGTGTCTTTTTTCTCTTGATTTTTCATTTTTATAAAACACCTCAGGGCTTGAATGTTGTTCAAGGGGTTTAGCAAGTTTAGAAAAGAAAGGACCCCAAAGAATTTTGCTATGCTCTTACTGGAAGGAACTTTAATGGCTGCATTGTTTTAGTTCCAATAATTTTAAAGGAATAAATTCAAATGAACTTACTAATATCAATTAATTAGAGGGAGTAGGGTGCTGGACTGTGGTCTCGAAGAAAGTGAGTTCGAACTCCAGTCACCCCATTATGTTCATTTTTGCATTAATAATTTTGGAAAAGGTGTGACCCCTTTAAACCCTCCCCACCACCGTTATGGGGTAAATAGTATCACTGCTATTCTTCTAGAAGGATGATTTTGGTATTAGATAAAAAATTATATGAAGAAATTACTTCTTTATCTCATCTTCCCGCAATGTAACGGAAAAGTATAGTAATATTTAATGGTAATGAGTTTGTTGTAATGATAATTTACTAAACAGCAGTTGCTCTTGTTACAGTAGCATGTGTATATAATATAGAGATGAGCAAAATCATTTAACAAGTTAAAAAATTGAATAACTTTAAAATGAAAAAAAGATGAAGAAAGTTGTTTTAATTTTATTTATTTTGACTCAGGGAAATTAATTTAAACGAACTGTGAAATATAATATCTCTCAAATTCCCTAGATTATGAATTTTAAAAAAAGTTATTTATTCTCATAAAAAGTAAGTGACTAATGCGCCAATTTGCCATCTGAAGTGACAGGAATTTGAAAAAACATGTCGAAATAAATTTATAATGGCACTATAAATGTGGTTAAGTTTACTTCCATTTACGTTTCAGATCTATTCGCTCTATAAGTTAGTTTTTTAGTATACATCCTGAAAGACGAATATTCCCTAGCCAGAGTTTTCTTGACACTCTTACTAGATTGAGCATGCAACGGAGATTCCAATCAACCTTGGATTACGACAAAATAAGTCTAAACACTGGACTGTTTTCCCTCGGATTATACACTCTCTTATATATATATATATATATATATATATATATATATATATATATATCGTCATCCACAGACAGACCTGTTTCGTTCTATCAGAATTCTTTAGTGTGGCTAGACAGGCTAGATTCCCGAAGCTGGGATCGAAACCCAGTTGAGAAGATTCTACCACTCAGCCACGAGGAAACTAGTGCAAGTGAAGGAAATCTAAACGCTTATGTATCACATTTGTTTTTGTTTACATATATCTGCTTAACGGCTCTGTGTGTGTGTGTGTGTGTGTGTGTAGTCTTGGGTATATATATATATGATTTAGAATAACATAACCATAGAGTCAAAGTCGTTTGGTAAATGTCAGTTTCTTGCCTATGTTTACTCTATTCTTAGATATACAAGCTCTCTCACCTGTATTGAATTCTTTTAATTAGTAAAAACTATATATATATATATATATATATATATATATATGTGTGTGTGTGTGTGTCTGTCTGTCTGTCTGTCTGTGTGTGCGTCTGTGTGTGTGTGTGTTTTAATAAACAATTTAATCGTGACAAAAAGTTTCACGTTTAATTAGCAATCCCCAAACGATTTGAAAGTGTGTCGAAGACATTTTTACTTTCTCCTCAACGTCAATATCTTTTTTCTTGTTGACAGCAAATGAAATTGACTAATTGACTAACACATCTCCTGTCTCTTCAATTAAAGTCATTATTCATAATTTGAAGTGCTTTGTTGTTTCTTGTGGTGTGACATGCAAAGAATGCCTGCGTTACTGGTTGTGGGGCGGAATTTGACACCAACGCATCCGACAACTATTTGCTTTTTTTCAAACAGATATCCAAATTATTTGATTCGAATTGATCGAACCTGTTTTGGCAAAAGATGTTTCTATTTTTACCAAACATTTTAATGAATGATAACCTGAAATATCGATCGACCCTTTTCCGGTATCCGTTTTAAAGCGAGCAAAACCTGATTTTGTCTCGCTTGACAAATAAATAGAAAGCAAGACTTGTTACATAAACATAATTTTTGGTCACGTGGCTTTATTCGAGCCCAAAATTTTGTACTTCAAATGTGCAATTGCTTTTGAAAATGGTCGGAATCTTAGCCTGCTTTGATTTTAGCATTTCGATTGTGATATTTTAAAATTTGAATCTTGTAATTTCCAGCACAAGGCCAGTTCTAGAGAGATCTTAATGATATAGCTGAATTGTCTATGAATTTTCCCCAATATTGTTTTCCATTGACAAAAAGGGGATATACAATTGGGTGATTTCATTATCACGAGAAGCAAATAGACGATCCAAGGTAAAATCATTTAGATAAATTCATCGCCAAGTAAATTAGGTCAATTTATTACTGGTAAATTCATCGCATCAGATTAAATCGCACTTCTAACAGAGTTTTCTTACCCCCCCCTAACCGTTAAGCTTTAGCTCTTTTTATTAAGTTCTGAAGTTAGCTACGAATAATTTACCTCCTATAAATTTACAATCCGAGAAATTTACTGGAAAGGAATTTATCTAAATGAACTTACTGCGATGAATGTATTGGACACAGATCGAGACAGAATGTAATTAAGATGAGTTCTATAAACCGTATAAGCTCGTATTAATCAAATTTCAACGAGTCAATAATCAATAATCATTTTCATTTGATTGAAAATTTGTAATATTTCATACGAAGACTTCTGAATTCTTGTAGGAATAATTTTCTGATTCGTAAGGATTTTTGTTAATGTATTACTTGAACTCTATCTAAATTTCTATTTTTATTTTCTGATTTTAAAGGCATTCCAACTCGTCAAAGTTTACTTTATTGCTAGAGGTTAGGGAATCGCAATCATCGTACGTTCATAAATTTTTGTTAGTTGTTTCCGAAGAGGTTTTCTTTTTAAACGCTGTCCTATTGCATGCAAATATTTTTTAAACAGACTTATTTACCCATTAGGTACGAATAGGTTCTATCAGTCCGGACCAGAATGGACCTAGGAGTAATGACCATGAAGGAGTACTCCACATTTCCCAAATATCCAGAATTGAAGCCTAACCTTCAAATTTAGTTTCGTGTCATAGCCAGAGCACCCTTTTTATGGGGTGAACTCTTACTCCTCTTTAGTGGATGTAGTCAACGTATTCTAAGCCCCAATCGACAGGGAGGTTTATTTCCGTGTGGCTGATTATGTTCGGTGTCAGGTGAGTGAACGTAATCAATACTAATCCAGAAATGTTCCGATTTTAAATGAGCACAGTTTATTTTAAGATTCTTAGCAATTATTTGTTTTCATTGATAGATTAACTGACCAATCGATATCGATTAACTGACCCATATCAACCGTAATTGCCAAGAGTTTCAAGGTGAAGGCCTCTTAGCGTAATGGCTAACGAGCTGGTCAACAAAATTGTCGTAAGCAAGTTCGATCTCTAGTCGTGCAATGATGTTCACTTTCAGATTAATACCATTCGGTATAAAATCCCTTAGTCCCCACGGATGGGTTAAATAGTACAAATACTATCTTTCTACTAGGACGGCACTGGCATTAAATAAGCCATAAGTGTTGATATGCTATTAAGCATAGAAAACAAAGCAAACAATTTCAAGGTTGAATAAAAATTAGAATATATGCTTAATCAATTCTAGAGAAGGTATTTTATCATTGCTTGAAGAATGTTTGCATTTTAACCTATTGCGCTATCAGTGTCTCGCTAGGATGTGCCTTTTGTGCTGGGTTACAGTCACACACTCACTCACACACACACACACACACAACACACACACATATTGGTTTTCAATTTCGTGATATCCCCTTCATTACTCCTCCGTTCCCACATCTAAGCATGTCAAGGTACAATATATATATATATATATATATAGAGAGAGAGAGAGAGAGAGAGAGAGAGAGGGAGTGTGTGTGTGTGTGTGAGAGAGAGAGAGAGAGAGAGAGAGATAATAACTGGAACTCCTTTACAAAAGAAGACTCCCTCTTCAATCTGACAAAAGCGCCAACGAGAACTTATGTGGCTACTAAGGCTAACTTTACCCTTGCTAGTCCTACAGCATGTATGGTAAGCCAAAGAACTGTCTTTAGCTTTGACTTTAACCCCATGCACTTTGATATGACTTCTCAGACCTGCTGCAGATCCGCTTACTTTGTCATAGAATTGACACAACTTACCTGTGGGTTGCTGTAGAATAACCTCTGTAAAACCAGCCCGCTGTTGTTCATACTCATATGACAAGTAAGTCTTGCTTTGTACGAACAAACCCAACTACAGATGTTACAAATATGTTCGGGCTGAAAAGTATCCGGGATCGAGGTTAAGTTCTGTTTCCGAAATGTTCGTTTCGAGTTAATTTAAAACGAAGAAAAGAAAATGCTAGCAAGCATAAACTGTAACTTTCAGTGCTCTTTTTGGATTATACAAGGCTCACTAAATAAGTTTCCAGACCTTCTCGTACGGGCACTTTTATTGATAGTACACACATGAAACTCTAGTCCTCTTCGAAGTAAACTCCTCCGGCTGCAATTCACTTATACCGTTCCAACAAATTCTGGAAGGCCCCATGGAAGTCCTCTTGTGTGAGCGTGTCAATGACCTTCGTCACAGCCTCTTTCATCCCCTTAATTGTCTCATAACGACAACCTCTAAGGTTTTCCTTGGGCTTGGGGAATAAGCAAAAGTCACAGGGAGCAAGGTCTCGACTATAGGGAGGCTGAGGAACTGTCTTGATGCCCATCTTGCTCAAATAGTCAATGACAAGGATGGAGTTGTGGACTGGTGCATTGTCCTGCTGGAAATGCCACTGACCCGATTCGAAGAGTACTGGCCTCTTCCGATGGAATCTCTTCCTGAACTCCCTTAAAACCTCAACATAGTAATGCTTGTTAACTGTCTGTCCAGTGGAAACCCAGTGCATGTAGATCATGCAAGTGGTGTCAAAAAAAGGGATCATCAAAAGTTTGTGGGTGGATTTGCTCTGTCTGGCCTTCTTGGGTCTGGGAGAGCCAGCATGCTTCCACTGGGAACTCTGTCTATTAGACCCTGGGTCATAGCAGTAGATCCAGCTATCATCGCAGGTAACCAGAGCATCAAGAACTGCGGGATCTGAATTGACCATCTCCCTGCTGTCATGACAACGTCTTTCTTTCTGATCTTCTCTGAGCCCCCTTGGGACAAACTTCGCGCAAATCTTCTGCATCTTCAGTTCCTAGCGAATAATTGTGTGTACAGTTCCCACAGACATCAAACTGTGCACTTATTGTCTCTATAGACACACGACGGTCCTTATCCATGAAATTCTTTATTTGGCCAATCAACTCTGGTGTTCTGACTTCCTTATTCCTCCCACACCTCTCATCATCCCTCACAGACTCCCTGCCTTTCTTGAATCTCTTATACCACTCAAAAACTGATGCTTGATTCATACAAGATGGTCGAAAACCAGTCTGAAGCATTCCACGCGTTTCTGTGGTATTTTTTCCAAGTTTAAAACAGAATTTTATTGCATATCGTTCTTTTAAAGAGTCCTCACGTCCAGATTGCAGTTTTGAAATTCACCAGCTGTGACAATCAGGCTTTAGAAGGGTGTATTCCAATTCCTGCTGTAGCTGTTCATTTAAACCTAAAATCATAAAAATCCGTTAGTCGTCTCATAAGAGGTATAGCAATAAGATACTAAACTTTCAAGAGTCTACGACAATTTTAAATGCCTGCACAAAAAAGTCTAGAAACTTTTTGATGGCACCTCGTATTTTGTCTCATCCAAAAGTATCTGCGGCTACCGGCGTCAAAATATTGGTATAATTTAATACAAGAAGAAAAAGGTAAGCCAATTCTCTACTGTAAAACAATAAAAGTTAGCGACTATAGTCGAGGGCAACCAGAAGGATTCCTTTTCAATAGCTACTCCTTTCCGTGGATTGCTCCACTTTACTCTTGATATATACCTTATAATGCTGAGAGTTAAGCAAGGAGGTATCAAGTACCATTTTTTTGAGTCTTTGGCATGACTCGACCTGGGATTGAACCCAGGTCTCCCGAGCCATTGGCGAACACTCTAACCAGCATGCTTTCTCTACTGTATTGTGGCAAAATTATCGTTCATTTTCAAATAATTCAGTTTGCAAACGGAAAGATACTTTATATAGTTTTCTGTATTTATGAATAAAGAACATATGTAAATTAAGAGTCAACTGCGCTGAGCGATTGTCAATTTCTCACCGCTACGATTATGAGGCAATGATCCTATGGGCGAAAAACTGAGAGCCACCAAGCGCTGTTGACTCTATGTCTACACAATGCAAACATATACATGTATATGTATGTATGTGTGTATGTATGTGTGTGTGACTGTAACCCAACCATAACTATACATCCCAGCGAGATACAGATTAGCGTAATAGGTTAAAAACTTTTTTAAAGAAGGCTATCTCAATTCCAGTTTTTCGTTGAAGAATAATTTTATAAGTTCGACACGAACACAGTGTGTCAATTTTTAACCCTCCAAATTCTTAATATAAAGGAAATAACTCTGTAATGCTAATTATAATAATTCAATCCTTCCAAAATAGAAGTCAAGATATCGTCATGGACAGCAAATCTAAAGCTTCACGGGTATAATTTGTATAATTAATTGTGCTTTGGGAAATTTCTCGTTTATTTTTTCCCAACTGAATCAGCATAAAATGGTATCAGACATTATCTTGAAAATGCCTTCAGTTATTTTCTAAACAACCCTGTATAAATACTTTAGTGAGTCAAAAGTTTTGCAATATTTTGGTAGTATGTGAGGCACAATTCGGCTGCTCCGTATGCTTTTCCAAAGGTCGTGATGAACTGCACCGAACTGTGAAATGCTGATCTCACCTTTGCTTCTTGGGACACGGCCTCGGCATCTACAGTTTTAGGTTTATCTGACCTTAGCTGATCACCGAGGTTCTTGCAATCCGAATAAAATTGCTTCAACCAACTGCTTACTGTATAAGGATCGACTGCGCCTTCATCTTTCATACAACAAATGTTTTTGCTTGATTCCACGGTATCAGAGCCCAGTTCAAACTCGTAAGGCCAAAATTCCTTAATTAAACGACGTTACACGTTCATCTGTGCAGATTTTTATATCACACACAAATTGAGACTCCTTCTGGCTTAGTAACGTTATGGCTAACGAGCTGGACTGCGATATCGGAGTGAACGAGTTTGAATTCAAACTGTGCAATTGCGTTCACTTTCAGACTAATACCCGTAGGAAAGGAATTAACCCCTAACCTCCCTACCTATCGGTGAAAAAGTACCACGATTGTTCTTCTTTATTGTGGTATTTGGCATTAAATAACCCATCACGGTTGATATACTATTAAACAAAGGAAACTCAACCAAATAATACAAAGTGTTTAACTCTGCGTCTGATTTGCACAACGTGTCAGAGCACCAACTATCATGATACTACCAATCACGATGGGTACCCACCCACTGCTTTGGTTACTAGCACGTAATAAAATATTGCAAAACTTTTAGATTATCCTAGTATTTGGAAGTAACAAAAGCATTTTCACATTCTTGATATCTGCTGTTTTTGTTGTACTAAAAATATTTAAAATATGAAAATTTCTTGGCGGTAGGACTTTTTTTTATCTGCTTAACCATACACAGATGTTTCTTCTTCGCTACTAAAAATAATTTAAATGGATAACACAATACACTAGACATATCTTTGTGCTCTCTCTCTCTCTCTCTCTCTCTCTCTCTCTCTCTCTCTCTCTCTCTACTCCTTGGCTGTTCACAATACACTAGACATATATGTGCTCTCTCTCTCTCTCTCTCTCTCTCTCTCTCTCTCTCTACTCCTTGGCCGTTCACAATACACTAGACATATATGTGCTCTCTCTCTCTCTCTCTCTCTCTCTCTCTCTCTCTCTACTCCTTGGCTGTTCACAATACACTAGACATATATGTGCTCTCTCTCTCTCTCTCTCTCTCTCTCTCTCTCTCTCTCTCTCTCTCTCTACTCCTTGGCCGTTCACAATACACTAGACATATATGTGCTCTCTCTCTCTCTCTCTCTCTCTCTCTCTCTCTACTACTCCTTGGCTGTTCACAATACACTAGACATATATGTGCTCTCTCTCTCTCTCTCTCTCTCTCTCTCTCTCTCTCTCTCTCTCTACTCCTTGGCCGTTCACAATACACTAGACATATCTTCGTGCTCTCTCTCTCGCTCTCTCTCTCTCTCTCTACTCCTTGGCCGTTCACAATACACTAGACATATATGTGCTTTCTCTCTCTCTCTCTCTCTCTTTCTTTCTCTCTCTCTCTCTCTCTCTCTCTATGCCTAAGCCCTTCATAAATTATCCCATTTTAATTGCTCACGAGTTCTCCAATAGAAAATAATAACCATCTTAGAGTAATATTCAGAACGGTGATAAAAATCGCCCATTATGCACGTAAAGATCACATTTTGAATGAATTAATGCTAAATGCTGCCTGTCAACAATATTGGCTTTTATCGTAATGTCATCTTGTTTCGGATTTATTTTAAAAAGACAAGAGAGATTTATGGGAAAAAGCCTACTACGAAAAATTAATCCTACATACGCACAAGTGCCATTACCATCTAACAACATGACCCCGTATATCACACGCGATTCAATGAAATCCAAAAATATTCTCAGTACGAAAGAAGAAAAACGGTAAAATTCAATAAAGATAATCTCGAAGACAAGTAAATCTTTTTGATTGGTTGGTTGGTTGATTGATTGGTTGTTTTTATGGTATGTCAACCTCTAAATGGTTGTTTTACGCCGAATTCAGTTTAACAGTCTCCAATTATATGTGGAGACATGTAGCGTAACGGTTATCACATTCGGAAATGGACACGGCAACGTTTTACTTGGCGCTAATGCCCTTGAGAAAGGCATGAATCCATCTCTTCCTTCAGCGATGATTAAATAGTAAGGAAGCGTAGGTACTTGAGCTTTGGCACGGCAACCAGTCAAGGATAAGGAAAACTCTGAATGCAAATCAGCTGTACTTCGCTGAAAAATTGACCTTATGTCATGTCCTGCAAGTAGCGGAAGGGTTGGATGAATACATATATACGGTACATAAATGTATCTTCACAACCATTTTAAACAGGTAAATATTATTTCAAAGAGATCTACTTTACCCAAAGATGAAACCCTTAAAGGTACTGCGACACCAGGTCAAAGTGAATCTGGGAATAATGGGAACCCTACAGTCCTTGAACTGGACCCTTATTGCCAAATGTTGTTTTGTGTTATAATAAAGATAAAAATTTTGTTGACAATTACAAATAAGTTTAATATTTCCAACTTTGCTCATGGAAAGCTGAGGAAAGTTAAAAGCTTAAACTACAACTAAGATTGTTTATTTTTATTGAATGTACAATCCCCTTGACCTTACACCAAATTAAGCTCAGCCTTTTTAATTCTATTTTATATTAGATATATGTTTTATAGACAGATTTTGTAAACATACGGTATTAAATAATCAAATAGTTCTATTTCTAATAATTCAATTTAGCATGAGTTGACGACCATAGTCTAGGGCGACCAGAAGGCTCCCTTTTCAGTAGCTACTACACCAAAGTGTTGGGGAGGGCTCTACTCCTTTCCCTGGATTGCTCCACTTTATCCTTGACACATTCCGTATATTTCTGAGTGTGAAGCAAAGAGGTATCAAGTACCATTTTAAAAATCTTTGGTATGACTCGACCTGGGATTGAACCCGGGTCTCCCGGACCATAGGTGAACACTCTACCCACTAGACCAATGAGTCGGTCTCAGAAAATAACAATTTAGCATATATCAACAAATTTAAATGGTTTCAAGTATTGCTATGCATCACTAACAATTTAATTAAACATCAATCATTTGTTTACACACAGTTGAATGATGAAACAGTTCTATTTCTAACAATTCAATTTAGCATGTCATTTGTTGGCACTTAGTTTACATGTCAAACAGTTCTATTTGATTTATAGAAAGGACCCTATCAGATTTTACCACTCCGGGTCAGAGTGGACCTGGAACGATGGTAATAAAGGTGTACTCCGCATTCCCTAAAACCAGTATTACTTGAGCCTCACCATCAGAGGGATGAATGTCGTATCCAGAATACCCGTTAGTGGCGGGGCGGGGTGGGCTTACTCATCTGCAGAGATGTAGATCGTGTACTCTACAGCCCCAATCGCCTGGGCTATGAATCCAGATATATATATATATATATATATATATATATATATATATAATATATATATATATATATAATATATATTGTGTGTGTGTGTGTGTGTGTGTGTATGAAACTTAAAGTAACGAACTTACAGTGTCCGTAATACAACTATTTATAGGCTTTTTACCTACTTTATCATAATAGCATCGAGCACTCTTTATGCAAAAAACTTTTCTAATTTGCCGTTCTGTCTCTGTCTCTCTGTCTCTCTCTGTCTCTCTTTCTCTCTCTATATATATATGGGATAAATAATAGGGCAGACTGCACTCTCTATCCAAAATAAGAGAAGGAAAAATTAATTCTGAATTCAAATGTTAAGGAGAGATGTTTGGCAGAATCTGTGACACACTTGTGCACCATACTTCTGTCATCAGCCCATCGTCAAAAATGTGGGGGGGTTCTGCAAAAGTCTTTGCCGTTCGTATCTTCATATACATATATACGTGTGTGTATATGTTAAAGAAAGAAAGAAAGAAAGAAAGAAAGAAGGGTGAGGGAATAAGAAGAAGAAAGAGAGAGTGGAAAGAGAAAATAAGACAGAAAAAGGAAAAAGAAAATAGAGAAATTGAGAAAGAAAGTGAGAGAAGAAGGAGAAAGAAAGAAAGAAAGAAAGAAAGAAAGAAAGAGAAGAAGAAGTAAGAACGAGAGAGAGAGAGAAAGGAAAGAGGGAGAGAGGGGGAAGAGGAAGAAAAAGAAAGAAAGAGTTGTGGTATACAATACAAAACAAATAAATTAGAAAGATAAATTATTGAAAAGCTTATTTAACTCATTCAAAACTTCATGATGAACAATCTTTGTTGTTTGATTTGTTTTTGTTTCTTCGTTTAATGGCATTTTAACTGTCGTGGATTATATAACACCAAAGCCATCTTTATAGAAGAACAGTAGTGGTACTATTTAATCCATAGCTGGGAGTGGAGATAAGAAGGTTCATGCTAGACCGAGTATATTAGTCTAAAGGTGAACGTAATAATGAGACTTGAATTCGAACCTGCTTACAACGATGTCGCAGTCCAGCACAGGAACCCCTCCTCCATTCTTATAAAAATCATTCTACTTTAAGTGCCCCACCTTTCTTCAGTGTTAGATTGCATAACCTTCTCTTCAACATTAAGAATTTGAGAAAATAATTTTTAAAATTTAAACAAATGAAATTCTTGAGTACTTGTTAATAAGTGTTGATATTTATAAACTGTCATAACATTCCATAATCTTTAACTGCATCAATTTGACATTAGGTTTGTGGAAAGGGATGAAGGCAGGTTTGGTTTTCAAGTATCACGGAATAAAAAAAATAAAGAATTGTCAGTAATAGTTCTACTGTAGCATATCCACCAAAGTGAATGAGTCGTTGGTAGGGATGAGTGTCACGTTATAGTTGTGTGTGGGGGGGATAAAAATATCAATCACAGGGTTTATGAACAAAGTGTAGTGTCGGTGCTCTGTGCCTAAGATATTTGCAAGTTAATTTGAAGGTTATTAAAAGTGACAAGACGGTGGCGTAACGGGTATCTCACGTGCAGTCCAATCTACTTATTCAGTCTTTCAACTAGGGAAGAATTCTCAAAATGGTATTTTAAATCTGTTTGGATTAAGATAATAAAAGTTAAGACAGTGTAACATAAAAACTGCCACATTTTGAATTGTTACATGAATCGGTTCTTTTGTCTCTGATTAGGATGAAGAATCTGTATCCTTAGTATCCATGTTATATTATAAAAGATATATATAAAGCAGGCTGATCTTATTTACCAACCCCTCCGCTCTAGCAGGACATGACACAAGGTCAATTTTTAAGCGGAGTTTAACAGGTTTGAATTCGGAGTTTTCCTTTTCCTAGACTAGTTGCCTCACCAAGGCTGAAGAACCTAGTCTGCCGTACTATTTACCCATAGCTGGAGGGAGAATAATTGGATTCATACCTTTCCCAAAGGTATTAGTGCTATGTTAAATGCAATCAGTCTCGTCCAGGATTTGAACTGGCATCGCCGTGTCCATTTCCTACGACGATAACCATTACACCACGGGCATAATATAAAGTATGCGGATAAAAACCATTAGAATTATATATATATATATATATAATATATATATATATATATATATATATATATATATATATAATATATATATAATATATATATATATATAATATATATATTATATATATATATATATATATATATATATATATATATATATAATATATATATATATATATATATATATATATATATATATATATATATATATATATATATATATATATATATAATATATATATATATATATATATATATATATATAATATATATATATATATAAATATAATATATATATATATATATATATATATATATAAATATATATATATATATATATATATATATATATATATATATATATATATATATAATTGGATATATATATATATATATATATATATATATAATATATATATATATATATATATCCAATTATATATATATGTGTGTGTGTGTATCACTTTAGCCATAAACGCCCTGGTTACTCCATAAATATATATATATATATATTTCAGATTAATACTTTGAGAAAGGCGTGGACCTCCTTATTCTCCTTGCTATGGATTTAATAGCACCACTGCCGTTCTTCTACAAGGATACCTTAGACATTAAATAACCTACGAAGGTTGATATGCCATTAGACAAAGAAAACCAAACCAAACCAAATCTATTTATTCATACATATATATCGCCCATAGATAAGCAGACACTTTTTATACAAACTTAAATTTGTCTTAGCCCAAAATACCAGCATATTATTATTTCGAGTAAAATATCATATAAACAAAATGGATATTGTAAGTCATTAATCTAAAATTGAAACAGCAATTAAAAATAAACCTGCGATAATATGATGACCAAAAATAAAATTACATAAATGTATATACATGGTGTGTATTAATTTTTTGACAGCGTTTCAATGCTGCAGAATTTTTTAAAAAATAATACTCAGTAGAATCCATAACTGCATCCACGCGCATATATATATATATATATATATATATATATATATTGGTTTGAGTGTTCACCAAAAATCCGAGAGATCGGAGTTCAATCCTAGGTCGATTCATACCAAAGACTCAAAAGATGGGACTTGATGCCTCCTTGCTTATCACGAAGCATTATAAAATACGGATCAAGGGTAAGCGGAGCAATCAAAGGAAAGGAAAAGTGCCCTTTCCCACGACTCGGTGTTGTGGCTATTGAAAAGGGAGCCTTCGGGTCGCTCTCGACTACGGTCGGTCAACTTATATATATATATATATATATATATATATATATATATATATATATATAATAAGTAAATATATTAGTTTTTATATATATATTTAATAGCATAGAAGCTTGTCTGCGACTAAAGGTTTCATGCCGTCTTTTAAACGACAATCATCAGACAGAGAAGAAAAGACATTGGAGAAATCAAAAAAATACAGTCAAAAGAACGTTAGGATTGAGTACAACTCTTTATGAGTGTGTGTGTATGTGTGTGTGGTGTGCGAGCTGGTCGGTGCCCTGATACTTTCCCACCTATCAAACGTAAACAAAAACACCGATATGGTACTATACAGAGACGACGGTTTAATCATAATTAGGAACCCAAACGGACCAAAACTAGATAAATACTGTAAAAGGATGTCAAACGTGTTAAATTGCTCGGATTTAAAATTACCATATACACAAACTAAAAATAGTAAATTTCTTAGATGTAACACTAAACTTAAAGAAAGGCATATTCGAATCTTTTTAAAAAGAGAACGATACACCCATCTACATATACACTTTTTCAAATCACCCACCCTCAATCATTAAACAAATACCAAATCAGTTACCCGCAAACAATCCGATAATTCTTCCAACATCGACATTTTCAACAAAAACAAACACATATAGATCAACGCACTAAAAGACAGTGGTTATAAACAAACACTAGAATATACACCTCCAAAAAGCAAACCAAAACTCAAAAATAGAAATATTACTTGGTTCAACCCGCCTTACAACAAAAGTGTAACATCAACATCGTTAAGGATTTCCTGAATCAAATAAGTAAGCACTTCCCCATTCATAGCCCCTAGCTAAAATTTTCAATAGAAATAATATAAAGGTCAGCTACAGTTGTACAAGTAACATATCTCAAATCATAAATGGCCACAACAAAAAGACCGAATCCATTCAGAGCATCACACACCCCAACAAACAATGCAACTGTAGGCATAAAAAACATATGCCCCCTACTAGGAAACTGCCTACAGAAAAACATAGTGTACAGAGCCCCTGTAAAAACCAACAACTCGGTCAAGCGGTAAATAGATGCAACGGAAGATACAAAAAAAAACAAGAATATATAACCACAAACTTTCCTTCACCAACAGAAATTACTCAACGAACACTTCTTTATCCACACACATCTGGCACCTAAAAGACATGAATATTTCACCCACCATCACCTAGGAGATACAAAAATTAGAACCCGCTTACTGCAAGATATCAAAAAGATGCCTTCTTTGCCGCCACTAGAAATTTGCAATTATTACTCACCCATCACAAAA
Organism: Sepioteuthis lessoniana; assembly: GCA_963585895.1. NCBI lineage: Eukaryota > Metazoa > Mollusca > Cephalopoda > Myopsida > Loliginidae > Sepioteuthis > Sepioteuthis lessoniana. The sequence continues at coordinate 25,407,817 of OY757940.1, forward strand.
CTCACTGCTAAACAAAAATCAAAAATTCTATCCAAATACAGACATGAGGACAAACATCTACTCTCACATTTCGACTCATATATATAACTCATCCATCTTACCTATACAACTTCCACTAGTAAAAATCCCCCCACAAATAACCCCACAACACAATCGACGCAATGTAAGTACCACTTTCCTCCATCAAACAGCACACTCGATGCACCGTAAGTACAATCTTCCTCCATTAAATCTTTATATCTATCCCCATGCACCCCCACAACCTGTTGACATTATATTAGCTATGTTTTTATGAGTTAGAAATACGTCTCCACACAGTATATTTAACATATCCCCCCAGCACACAATAATGTATACGTAACATAACATTAACACAACATAGCTAATAAAAATTATCATTGTAATCCAACACAACCCCCCACCTATTATCCTTTCATCCCAGACCGATCATGCTTACACGTGAAATCAAAAATTCATTTTCTTAATTATGCAATGATGATAATTTTCTCCTTAGTTAAAATCATCACCATACATACTCACACGCATACAAAACAAAAAAAAAGTAAACGACATGACTAATACAAACAATTATTGCAACGTCTTTACACAATATATTCACTATATTCCTTACGTACATACAATCATCGATTACAATGATGTATACGTAATGTATCATTAACACATCATAACTAATACAAATTTTTATTGCAATCTAAAATAAATCCTATTCCAGCATAAAATGCTAAAATTACATAATACTCCTTAGTATATTACAATGTCTCATCACCACGATGTTTGTTGTATTATGACCTACTATACTCCTTCGTCTATTATGCTCACAAATCAAAACTTTATGTTCTTCGTAATACTGTTATATTTTGACCTTCGACCCAGCCCAAAAATGCTATTCCAAGGTGATACACCGGAAGGAAGTGACACATTCCAATGGCCAGTAATCGAAAGAGATCGCGTGGGCGGATTAAGGCTTATGATATGGGACAAGGTGAAGGTCCCATTGTGCCACTAACAGTGATGCACCGGAAGAGAGTAACCTCTGAACTGCATGACAGTTATTTCCGCTTGATGACGATTAAACATCCGATTCAAAGATCCAGTAGGCGATCGTGTGGGCGTTGAGTTATTATTTAACTCAGTTGAGTTTGGGTCCCAGAGCAGTTGCCAGTAGAATTCCGGACACCTAGAGACCAGATGTGGTAGGGAAGGCCACACCCGACCGAGGGGGCACTCGGAAAAACCCCGAAGCAGTTGCCAGTAGAATTCCAGACACCTAGAGACCAGATGTGGTAGGGAAGGCCACGCCCGACCGAGGGGGCACTCGGAAAACCCCCGATGCAGTTGCCAGCAGACTTCCAGACAGTAGAGACCAGATGTGGTAGGGAAGGCCACACCCGACCGAGGGGGCCCTCGGAAAAGCCCTGATGGAGTGGACCCCAAGACCTCTGGTTGAGCATCTAAGAGAACAAGAAAGACACAACGTGACGGTCATAACAGTGGTGTCAAAATATGAAGTTTATGTTCGGTCTCCAGCATCCTCTCACATGCAACCCTTCAACAACCCTTTCGAACCCAATGTTATTTTTACTCGGTCAAATTGTTGCGACTTTGGTTACATATAGCGACTCAAATATGCAGGACACAACCTCAAATTTGCCGCGCACATAATAAATATCACTTACACGACCACACATAATAATACGCAAATATAATCTACATACACACACACATACACACATACTTAGAGTTGTACTCAATCCTAACGTTCTTACTACTGTATTTTTCGATTTTTTCGACTTTTTCAATTTCTCCAGTATCTTTCTTTCTCTGCCAAATGATTGTCGTTTAAAAGAGAGCATGAAACCATGTGGTCGCAGACAAGCTTCCATTGTATTAGATGTATATAAAAACTACTATATATTTACTTATTGATATTAATATTATCATATAATAGGTGTATCACAGATAATCAGCACTCTCCAAATTTGGTCTGGCACAAACCCATGAAGTGAGATAGTGACATGGACCTACACATCCGCGAACAATAGTAAAGCACAAATAGACTACGTCTTAATAAACAAGAAATGGAAAAATATTGCGATGAATTTCGAGGCATATTCCTCTTTCGAGGGTGTGTCCTCCGATCATCGAATAGTCACGGCCAAATTACGACTAAGCCTACGAAAAAACGCCACACGAACACCGACCACTAAGCACTATGACTGGGCCCTACTCAACAACAGAGATATTAGAGACTAATATGTATTAGAATTAAGAAACAGATTCGAGACACTACAAGAGAAGACAGAAAAAGGTACCCCAAATGACGAATATGAGAATTTTGTTGAAGCACACCTCGAGGCAGCATCAAAGTGTATTCCAACAAAACCTAGAACTAAATATAGTGTCCCTTGGGAAACGTTAGCTGTTAGAGAAAAACGTGCACTCATGAAAACTGCCTCCAAAAGCTATCGGAAGAACCCAACAAACACAAATGCCCGAAAACTAGAAAAGGCACAATATCAATTAGCAGGCATATATCGAAAAGAACAGACGGAATACATACAAAATCAGATTGATAAGATTAGAGACTTGGTGGAAGATAGGCAATCTAGGATAGCCTGGCAAACAATAAACGAAGTGAGCAGAAGGAAGAGCATAGCCAAAGCAAAAGTGAAAGCTGCAAGCCAACAAGAAAGAGTAAAACTGTGGAAACAGTATTTCAAAAATCTACAAGGAAACCCACCGAAAGTAACGAATGAACCGATCGCCAGAATTATCAGTAAGCAATTGGACATTAAACTAGGTCCGTTCACCAAAGAAGAACTCGACTCGGTTCTAAGAAGACTTAAAAATAGGAAAGCTGCAGGGCTTGACGAGATCCCCCCAGAAGTATGGAAGACCAGACAATTCGTCGACATACTGCTCCGACCCTGCAACGCAGTCTATAATCAAAATAGGAGAGAGAGATGGATGAAGGGATGCATCCTTCCTTTTCTTAAAAAGGGCGACGTCGGATTAGTCAAGAACTACCGAGGTATAACACTTACATCCATAGCAGCCAAAATCTACAATGCCCTAATACGAAACCGCATTGAACCCAAAATAGACAACATCCTTAGGAAAAACCAAAATGGCGTCCGGAGAAATAGATCCACAACCTCACAAATATTGACCATCCGTAGAATCCTTGAAGGCGTACGGGCAAAAAACCTACAGGCGACATTACTATTTGTCGACTTTACCAAGGCTTTCGATTCCATACACAGAGGGAAAATGGAACAAATCCTACTAGCATACGGCCTACCAAAAGAAACCGTAGCAGCAATAACGATTCTCTACAGAAACACCAAAGTGAAAGTGCGTTCACCAGATGGAGACACAGAATACTTCGACATTGTTGCAGGAGTACTACAAGGAGACACGCTAGCCCCATACCTCTTTATCATCTGTCTAGACTACGTGCTTAGAACTTCGATCGACAAAATCAGAGAAAATGGCTTCGATCTGACAAAGAAAAGAAGCAGAAGGTACCCCGCAAAAACAATTACCGACGCCGACTACGCCGATGACATAGCGTTACTGGCGAATACACCTAACCAAGCCGAAACACTAGTGCATAGTTTGGAACGGGCCGCCACAGGCATTAGCCTCCATGTCACTGCACACAAAACTGAATATATGTGCTACAACCAAACAGGCGACATTTTCACACTAGACAGAACCTCTCTGAAACTAGTAGACAAATTCACCTACCTAGGAAGCAGCGTCTCATCAATCGAAAAAGACATCGATACGCGACTAACGAAAGCATGGACAGCTATCGATAGGCTCTCGATCATGTGGAAATCAGACCTGACCGATAAAATGAAGCGCAGTTTCTTCCAGGCAGCGGTCGTATCGATATTGCTATATGGATACACTACTTGGACGCTAACTAAACGGCTGAAGAAGAAGCTAGACGGCAATTACATAAGAATGTTGAGAGCAATATTGAATAAGTCCTGACGGCAACACCCTACAAGACACCAGCTGTACGGCCAATTGCCTCCCATCACGAAAACTATACAAGTTAGACGAGCCAGACACGCAGGACACTGCTGGAGAATCAAGGACGATCTCATCAGTGATGTACTCCAATGGACCCCTGCATATGGCCAAGCAAAAGCAGGACGACCAGCTCGAACATACATACAGCAGCTCTGTGAGGATACAGGATGTAGCCCTGAAGACCAGCCAAAAGCGATGAATGATAGGGAGAAGTGGCGACAGAGGGTCAGGGATATCCGTGCTAGTGGCACGACATGATGATGATGATGATGATATATATAGTTAGGCAACAGTCTTTCAGTTAATCATGTTCGATCAAAATAATCAAGACACATTTTGTCTACATAATTTTATTAAGATCCTTTCAATTTTCCAGATAAATGTCTTGCTTTCAGGTTGGAATTGATGAAGGAATTTATCAAAATTGTCCGATTTATCTCTTCTACATATAAAAAAAACCTTCTCTACATTAATCCCTGCACCCTCAATTTCCATAGTGAATGTCCCTTCTGTTATAAAAGAGCAATCATAAAAACACTTATTCCCAGCGCTACTCTCCTCCTCCCGAAATATCTTCCGAATAAACTTAGAAATATTAAACAACTCCCCATCAATAATGGGTTTCCCAACTACATTGTTGATACAGAAATTAAACATTTCATTAATAAAACTGAACAACATAACATAGACAATATCCTAAACCATAAACAATCAATAAACCTTTACTACAAAAACCAATTTCATAGTGATTATAAGATAGATGAAGATATATTAAAAAACCATATTCAAAAAATGTTCTCCCTACGATCCTATCAAAAAAGTAAGACATCATTTACTACTACAAATTTAAAACCTCCAACCTAATTATTTCCAATAACTCTTTCCTCTCCACTGAACTTCTTGATAGGACAAATGTATATATGTTCAAATGTCCCTTGGGAGCCTGTGTCTCCAAAGATATTAGTGTGCATGTTGTTCTTACCACTACAACTCTTTCTAGACGGCTTACAATGCCCCTTAATAATTCTAGCTCTATAGCCTTACATCTTAAAACCCATTCTATTCCCAAATCCAAGTTTCGAAAAATTCTAATTGAAAACAGCATACGAAATAGATAAGCTACGACTACAAATCCTAAAAGATCTACATATAAAAAAAAACAAACAAAAATCAATAGAATTAGTTTTGAATATAGCGACAATATTTTGAAATGGCTTTAGTTTTTTGCGTTTTTTTTTAAATATTCCTTATTTCTTGATAATATTCTATTTCCGTTGATAGCGTTCTGTTTTTAAATTCATCAGCTTTCAGTTTTATCCAAATCTGCGTTTACGTAGTTTTGTTATGTTAAAAAATCCTAAAAACTTTCAAAACTCTTTAAAAACACTCTTTACACATGCAAGCAACCCTTGATGATGACTTATGAAAGGTCCGAAAGCGCTTGGGACAATTTTGGTAAATTCATCCACCAATTCCAACCTGAAACCAAGACACTTATCAGGAAACTTGAAAGGATCTTAACGAAATTGTATAGACAAAATGCGTCTTTATTTTTTAATCAAATATATATATATATATATGTGTGTGTGTGTGTGTGTGTGTGTGTGTGTGTGTGTGTGTGTGTGTATGTGTGTGTGTGTATTGTGGTGCAAAAGTCACTAAATCAAACATTGAACGACAAAGAAAATTTTCTTTTGATTATATTTATTTTAATTCTTAGAAATTTTTAAAAATCAATGGGGGAGGGGTTAATCTCTGTGGTGTAGTGGCTAACGTGCTGGACAGCGACATCGTAGTAAAAATTGAATTCAATTGATTATAAATTCAATACAGACTTTTGTTTCGTTTTTTTTTTTTTTTTTCAATGGTAAGAGACTTTTGCACCAGCCTGTGTATATATTGAAATGTCTTCCTTTGTTTTTGCGTTTATTGTTGTTTATTTTAGGGTGAGAAGGTAGGTCGTTCGGGTAGTGTGAAAGGGAGGACCATCCATTCATTCTGGGGAACAGCTTGCATAAATGGAGAGGGGACGAGTAAAAATGGTTTATGTTGTAAAAATTAACACTCAAAAATTAGTTCACATCATATTCATGGTGGTGGGCGTGGGGAAAATAAATTTTAGTGAAGGCTGGGTGTCTGCTGCACATCATCACACACCTGACGGCGGACCCGGAACGAATATCTCTTCGTTCGTTACGCCATGATCCTTCATTTTTGACAATTACTGCCGGCATATCAGAATTATCTTCTTTGAGCAAAGGACATTGATTTGACTCTGAATTTGAATTTAAGTTATATAACTCTCCATGACATTTGAAAGCCAGATTTGTACTCTCAGTAAGGGATATAATTCATAGCACCATTCTGCTAGAAGAACTTCTTAACCACCGATCTATTGAAGTTGTAAAGACAGATATACGATGAAACTAATCAAGCTTAAGTTTCCAGGACCCCAAATCCCGGAGGAACTCCAAATCCCAAAGGGGTCCCTAATTTGGAAGGGGACTTAGAAACGATATTGATATAGGAGATACGACATAAATTGTAACAATTTAGTAAGCTTTTTGCTTTGATGTGACAGAAGACCATATGAATGGGGCACCCAGTGAGACTCGAACTCACTCGTTTCGGTTTGCTAGTCTAGCTTGCTAACCATTACACCACCTAAGGCGCCCTACAACATCAATTGTAATCAAAATCTGAAGTGTAGTACAGTAAAGTTGTCTCCCTTTAGTCGAGGGCGACAAGAAGGCTCCCTTTTCAATAGCTACTACACCGATATGTAGGAGAGGGCGCTACTCCTTTCCTTGGATTGCTCCACTTTACCCTTGTTACGTACCTTATATTGCTGAGTGTTAAGCAAGGAAGCATCAAGTACCATTTTAAAAGTCTTTGGTATGACGCGATATGGGATTGAACCCATGACTCCCAGACCATGGACGAACACTCTACCCACTAGTCGAAGTTAAGTTTTAAAAAATAGAAATGAAAAATATACTGATAGCAGAAGATAAAAGTAGACACCTGAATTTTGGTGGGGGCCATCGAGTAGTGTAATGGTTAGCAAGCGAGATTTGCAAACCTTCACGAATGAGATCGAATCTCATTGGGTGTTCCATTCATTCCGCCTCGTACCACATCTTATCCAAAAGCTCAGTAAATTACTACCTGAACCTTGATGGTTATGAAGGGGTCGCTAAAGCTGTTCAAGCTTCAGGGACCCCCCCCAATTATAGATCAATTTAAACCTACCAACACGAGTTCAAATCCTGAACGAGGCGAATAATCTTGGGAAAGGTATGACACCAATTATCCTCCCTCTAACTATGAGTAGATCGTAAAGAAGACTTGGCTCTTTTATCTTGGAGGAGAAAAACTGTTGTTCTCTCTGCTTAAAAATTAACCATGTGTCGCATCTCGTTAAGTGAATGTTGTTGACCATAGTCGAGGGTGACCCGAACGCTCCCTTTTCAATAGCTACTACACCTGGATTGCTCCACTTTACCCTTGATCTTTACATTATAACGCTGAGTGTTAAGCAAGGCGGTATCAAGTATCATTTTTTGAGTCTTTGGTATGACACGACCTGAGACTGAACCCCGATCTCCCGGACCATTAACGAACACTCTACTCATAAGGCCAATAGTCATCAATACCAAGATTTGTTTATGATTTCTTTATAAGAATTAAAACAATCCATTCGAATTGATCAATTATACTGGATATAATTGATTTCATTGATTTAACGACGTCATATTTTCATGACAAATTCAGTTTGTCTGCTTATTCGTTTTAAGAAAGAAATATGCTTAGCAAACGAACCCTGAGCTGTCATAGACGATGAAAATGTTTTAGATAAATGCTATTAACACATTTGTATATCTGTGTGTATAGCTGAAATGTGTTTTTTGTTTTTGTTTTTCTTTTCTTTTCTTTTTCTGTGGGAAATGACTATTGCGTTAGTGTTTGCAATGAAAAAGTATGGACCAAGCAGACTACCAACTGAGCCGATAAAAAGAAAGACAGAAACACCACCACTACCACTGTCAACGCCGACGCCGACACCATCTTCACCAAAAACTCATTAAAAGACAAAGAATTGAAACTAGTATGATAGGCCAGTTGATCAAAGCTAGAAATATACTAAGAAATTACATATGTATATTGACGCATATGTGTATCGACAGAGATCAAAGTGGATAGATAGATAGATAGATAGATAGATAGATAGATAGATAGATAGATAGATAGATAAAGGTATTGGCTGAAACATATGAGTGTTGTTCATATACATGTATGTGTGTGTGTGTGTGTGTGTTTGATTAGATTAATAGATATGAAGCTTTATGAATGTTTATGAAAACACGCCCAACGCTTTATATATATATATATATATATATATATATAGAGAGAGAGAGAGAGAGAGAGTACGTACAAGGGTGTAGTGGTTTGCATGTAGGTCCCCTAAACCAATTCCATCAGTATAGTATTTTGATATTTACGCATGCTCCAATATTGACACATTATATCAGACATTCACAATAAAGTACATATATATATATATATATATATACAAACGCACACACACACACACACACACACACACACACACACACACACACACACACACACATATATATATATATATATATATATATATATATATATATATATATATATATATATGTGTGTGTGAGTCTGTATATCTAAGGACTCAGACGTTGAAATAGAGTGCACAGTCATATCATTTTAGCCGAATGGAGAAACTTGTGAAACAGCAATCCTAAATGGTTAGAATTGTTATTTCATTGAGTACAAACAGTAAATGTTTGTAGGCGGTTGTGGGTTGCGACTTCCCTTCAGATGTCTCAATCAGGGCGTAGAAGGCATGTAAATGGCTGGTAGTATTAATGTAAACCTGTATTTACAGGTGTATATGTTTAAAGAAGTATCATGCACTTTAATATATATATATATATATATATATATATATATATATATATATATATATATGTTTGTTTGTTGGTGTATGTATGTGATATGTAAACTCTATGACAATAAAATAAATTATCAAAATACCAAGATAATATGAAAAATGACACCGTTTATTCAAAGTCCACTTTTTTTCTAATCCAAACGCATGGCTACACTCACACACATATACACAAATACACGCACATACATATACATATATGTTCGTGTATGTGTATGTCGGTCGGGTCTGTATATGTTTGTGGGTATGTGGGTGAAAACAGGAACAGAGAGCGTGGATAAATGCATAAAAATCACAATTATATACATGTAAGTACTTAATAAACTTGACCTACACACTCACAATGCAGAGAAGCAATGACCTGAGAGGCTATCATTCTAATCATAGCTTTCCACCAGATATATATATATATATATATATATATATATATATATATATATATATATATATATAATTTTTGTTGTAGGTCCAAAGAGAGAATAAAAATATTTTTAAATAGGTTGGCCCACGAAGAGATTTGTATTTTTTGAAATTATTTATTTTCTTTGTTCTTACATACGTGTATGTTTCTAGTTTGTTGCTTTCATCAGAGAACACATATGGCACAAGGCCTTGTTAATGGTGCACTCAATGAGACTTGAACTCACTCGTATGTTCAGTTTGAATTATTTTAAGTTGTTTATAGGTTTATATAAAGGTCATCCTCTCTTTTTCTTAGAGTCTGTTTACCTTAGTCTGCTTTACCCCTCTTTGATAGTTGATATGTTTTGTCAGTTTGGGTGTGTTTGTGTGTATGTGTGTGTGTGTGTGTGTGTGTGTGCGTGTGTGTGTGTGTGTTTGTGTGTTAAAGTGGTTTTAGATTTCACAAATATTTATTTTTCCTATCCATGTGTGTGAGTGTAAGTCTTGGAGATTTTTTGTACGTGTATGTGTGGTAGTGTGGTTTGAAATTTACTGGCAACAAGCTGGAAACATACACGTATGTAAAAACAAAATGAATAAATAAATAAATTCAAAAAATACAAATCTCTTCGTGGACCTACCAATTTTAGAATATATATATATATATATATATATATATATATATATATATATATACGTGTGTGTGCCCCAGTTTGTCTTTATTTTTTGTGCATCTCTGTACCAATATATGTGTGTATATGTGTGTATATGTCTATGGGTAAATATGAGTGTGTCTCAGAAAGAGAGTATTTGTGCGTGTGTGATATCAGAAGTGTTTGGTGTATCCATAATTTTTATTAAAACTAAAAGATTATAATAAATTAAAAATTAGAAATATTTTAGCAGTAGCTGTCCTCCATGGTACCCCAAGGTATTTTGGAATGCATCACTTTCAATAGAATTGCATTAATTCCTCTTTGGAACCCTTAGAAATCATTTTAGCAACAAATTATTTTCTTTTTTTAATTTTAGTTTTTTATTGACGATTTTATCATAAATAGTCCCCCTCACATATACTAATAGTCCAGATAATACGAATGCTAAACTTTTAAATACACTTTTTTCTACAGATGTTTGCTCTATATATATATTTGTCTTTTTTTTTTTGTTTCTTTATTTAATGGCATATCAACTCTTTTTAGGTTATTTAATGCCAAAGCCATTCTCTTAGAACAGTAGAGGTACTATTTAACCCATAACTGGGAGGATAAGGGGGCTCATACCTTTCCCAAGGGTATTTGCCCGAAAGTGAACGTAATAGCGTGACTGGAGTACGAACTCGCGTATTACGATTCCGCAGTCCATCGCTTTAACCATTACACCACGAGGACACCCCCATATATATATTTGATAAATTAAAATTAAAGAATAAAAACTAATCATAAAATACTATAAAAGTTTTTTTTTAAATTCGGTTTCGAGGGTGTGTGGCCCGAAGCTCTGGGTTATTTCTGAGAGGATCGACTGAACATTTTAGCGGCTGACCAAGATAGTCTCCTGGAATGTGTCTCAATGCGATTTATAGAAATATCGGATGAAATGCTCATAGGCTGACCAAAATACTCCTCTGAAATGTGTCTGAATGAGGTTTATTTTTCGATACAGATCTGCATGAATTACACACATTTTTTTCCTTTGGTGTTGCAGTGATTGGACGCCATGGGCAAAAAAGTTCTCAACAACATATATAAAATTAAATTTAATCATCAGCCTATGAACTTTTCAGCCTACATTCGTAGGGAAGCCCAGCACTAATCAGCATTAACTTTCTGTAGCTTTTTACAAAAAATTCTTCCATATTTTTTTTATTCAGATTATTGTCTTCATCTTTATTTCTATATTCACTACGTTTTGGCCGATGCATCCTTAAAGCTTCTTTAAGTGTTTCATGTAGAATTTAGAGCCCACATAGAACTTCGAACCGAACCCTTCATTTAATCCACGGAGACAGATTGTTCTAATTCAGTTAACCATGATAGAATATAAGTGTTAAGGTATTGTAAGTATTCCTTCTTATTTACCTGTAGTTGGGATACTCGAAGTGATAGAATTATAAAGCTTCATCTCAGATATTTAGACAGTAATTCTTTCATACATTTTAATTTTCTTTAAGAGTGAATAATAGTGAACCTTCAATCAGATCGCAAATCACTAACCGAAAATAATGTTTCTTCTTTAGTGGATGAAAGTGACTCCATTTTCAATCCTCAGCAATAATCCAAAATGAATCTACTATTCATTTGTAATGGCTCTGCCTTACCAAAGGGCAAAAAAATATTTCAATGTTGAAATTATTTTCTTTGGGTTTTTCTTCTTTCAATCTCTATATTTAATGTATTTGTAAAGGAACAAACAATGTTTTCAGTTAAACTTTTCTCATTTAATGGAAAGCCACTTCTTCTGCGGATTGGCAAGTTTATTTTGAATAAAGAAAGCATGGAAAGGATTATCTCCGAATAATCCACAAAGAGTTATCCGCTTAGAATTCACTGACTGTACCCACAGCAGAAAACCCTATCCCCCCAAAAAAGGATGGTATGGTTATAATACTTAACTGCATCTGATGGCGAGTTTCTAATTTTTACTTCATGCAACACACCTCAAATTAATTAGATTAATTAGAATAATTCATTTTGATTAACGGCTAACGTACTCGACTGTGACATCACAGTAAGCGAGTTCGAACTCCAGCTACGCTATTACGTTCATTTTTGGACTAATACCCTTTGAGAAAAGTATGAACCCTTTTATTCTCCCATCAATTGGTTAGATAATTTACTGGTCCTCTACAAGGATAGTTTAGCCATTAAATAACTCACGAAAGTTGATATGCCATTAAACAAAGAAACCAATCCAACCAAACAAAACATATTGAAGTCTATAAACAAACACAGATGTATGAAGTGATGAATAGTGTGTAGTGTGAAGGAATGTGCAATCTGTAATTTAAAGACCAACATACTACACACAAAATTATAGTTTTAAGATCATACATCGTGTGGGTGAGTAAGCTAATAGCTGCATTCTAAAGAGTTTTCCCTCCAGGCAGCACCTTGCCTCAAAGGAGTTAGGATGGCTTTGTCCGGTGCCTGAGGCGCCCTTCAAGTGGAACATGATGGAATTTTTAAACCTACAACTACGGGCGTCTCGTCCCACATCAAAACGACTTTCTGTCTTTTTTATTTTGGTGGGAAGCTAAAAAGTATCCCATACAACACACAAGTTTTTTTTATCTGTTCAGATTTCTTAAATTAAGGTCACTTGTGTTAATGTTGGTGTTAGGGTCGGGATTAAATTTTGATATTAGGGTTAGGATTAGAGCAAGGGGTAGCGTTAGGATTAAGGCAAGGAGTAGGGTTAAGATTAGGGCAAGGGCTAGGGTTAATAAGGATATCAAAGGCATAAAGTAAAGTTGGTGACATTAGTCGAGGGCGACCAGAAGGCTCCCTTTTCAATAGCTACTACACTTAGGTGTAGGGGAGGGCGCTACTCCTTTCCCAGGATTGCTCCACTTTACCTTTGATACGTACCTTATATTGCTGTGTGTTAAGCAAGTCGGTATCAAGTACCATTTTTAAAGTCTTTGGTATGACGCGATATGGGATTGAACCCTGGTCTCCCGGACCATTGGCGAACACTCTACCTACTACTTCTAGGTAATTAATATGAGATTAAAAATTAATGAAGAAATATTATGAGTTTTCTTCACATTTTCACCCGAGTGGATTAAATTTTTTTTTTTTATTTCTGAATTAAATATCGATAATCTACTATTTCACGTACATAGAAACTGCAATTATATTTAACAAGCTGATCTTATAGCTCAATTCATTGGAATAGTGCTGTCTATTCTCACTGTGTGACCAATTCTCGCACTCTTCTCCCCAAAGAAGTTAAACTTTACATATTCATTTAAAGGAGTCAAAATCTATGGCAAATTCATTCTTCACACACACGCACACACAGAGGGGAGGAGCCTATGACGTCATAGTTAAAGTGCTCGAATTCCATGTGTGCTATTCCGTTCACTTTAGGACTAATAGCCTTGAGGAAAGTATGAACCCCCTCATCCCCCCAACTTTAGAATTAAACGAAAAAAACTAGAACACACACCCACATACACACAAAAGACCTGTTGATGGGGCCTAGAATGTGACAACTGCATCCCCTGCCGAAGGATAAGACCCCCAGCACTCAAAAAAGGGTTGTTCAGGTTATGACACAAAATTAAATTTTACTCCCTGATCCACTTTGAACCGAAGAACTTGTATCTATTAGGATCTCATATATGGGTCAAATAGATCTGATTAAAAATTATTTGTATTTGATAGGAATATGTGAAATCATATAATTGTGATTATAATTAAATAGAATTAGTAATGTTTGATAAAAGTACTTGAAACTATTTAAACTATTTAAATGTATGCAACTTACTTGTATTAATAATTAATTGAAGTTATAATTATTTAGTAGGGATTTTTAGCTACTTGAAACGGAACCACTGTCTAAATTGTTAATCGCTTTGTCGGTTGTGTTAAAAATATGCCAAGTACCTCCTCTGAAAAGGGATTAGACTACCTCCTCTTTAGAAAATAATATTCTGGGTATGTCATTAAACTGTATCTCGTGGCGAGACTCTACTTCTGAAACCCTCGAGATTATAGAGTTAATACTACATTGCAAAGGTTCTCCCTGAGCCGGAATGATAAAATCTCTTTAGGGTTTTCATTTATGAATCAAATATATCTCTTGAAAAATTATTCGTAGTAAATAGGAATCATCAGCATCATCGTGTCGTGCCACTAACACAGATTTCCCTAACCCTTTCTCTCTCGCCATTCGTGTCAATCGTCCATTGCTCTCGGCTGGTCTTCTACACTGCATCCTGTGTCCGTACAGAGCTGTTGTAGTTCTAGCTGTTCGTCCAACACTTACACGTCCGGGTGAAGGGGTTCATAGGAGAACGTCAATCATAAGTTCGCCCTTACTTCTCCAGGAGTGTCCTGCACGACTTGTTTGTCTTATTCGAATGGTTTAAGTGATAGGAGGTAGATGACCATACAGCTGCTCTTTTGTTAGATGTTACTTTCAGGATTTGTTCAATTTCCGTCTAGCTTTTCCCATATATGCTGAGTCAGTGTCCATGTGGTGTATCCATATAGTAGTATTGACACGACCGCTGCTTGGAAAAAAAATGCGTTTTATTTTATCGGATAGGTCTGACTTCCAAATGACTGAGTGTGAAAATGATTTGTTTAAAGAATATTTTCTTAAAGCTACGATTGTTATTAGAGATTGTTATAAATTACTTAAAATCATATGATAGTGTGCAAATTATTGGTGTTAGATTGGAATACATGAAAGCATATGTCGGTATTAAACAAATAATTCTAATTAAATCGTAATAGTTACTTAAAAATATAATTGTTTCGTTTTGTTTCATGGCGTATCAAACCTTGTGGGTTATTTGATGCCAAATTCTGTTTCTACGTATATATGATTTGTAAACGAATAGTTTGTTTGTAACTTAATTTTTAAACAAGACATTTGTTAATGAGTTAAATGGTTTCAAGTTTTGATTTTTGACACTTATAGTTCGATTTGTACATTTTTAAATGGTTTCAAATATTTTTATTTGACTCCAATAATTATTTTTAATATTAATGATAATCTTTTGTAACGATTGAACAGTTTTATTGGATCTATCGATGGGACTCTAACAGGTACTACCACTCCAGGTCAGAGTAGACAGAAGAGTAATGGTATCGAATGGGTACCCCATATTCACAAAATTCCAAGATTGGAGCCTAATCATCAGATGCAATTTAATATCATACACACAGTTAAATGATTTGCACACATTTAAATGGTTTCCAGTATTGCTATATAGTAAAAATAATTCAATTCAATATTAAATCATTTGGTTGCACACATAGTTATTAGAATATTTTATGATTAAATGGTTCAATTTGATCCATCGATGGGATTCGTACGAAGTAATTTCTTATATACACACTCAAAAATATTTAGTAAACCGTTTTATATGCAGAAGAAGTATAAATGACACATACTCTAAACATAGTTGGTAATTTTATCAAATTGTTGATTAAGTCAAAGAAAAAAATTTCCAGCGCCTGAAAAAGCATTTAGCATCCATTTCTCGTCGTTCCTTCTCTTTTTGACAATAACTACAGACAGACGAATATAAAGACACGTACAAAACATTGCGAGACTAAGGACACAGTGTATGCTGAGTGCTCTATCGATAAGATCTACCTCTCCAGTGGTAAGGTAACAGTATTTTCCTCTCGCATGGAGTCAACATTAATTTTGAACAATATATTTTCATAACAAAAATGAACAAAAGTATAACAAAAAAAAAAAGCTTGTAGGAGATCATAACTGAGTTATTAGCTGAGTGGGATTCACGCAGACTGTTTTATTTCTCTACTTTTTTTTGCAGTGTGAAGGATTCTACAGAAAAGGCATCTTTAATTTTACCCCATGTTCCTCATCAGAAACAAACTTCAAGTTTATCTTCTTTCTCTGTTCCTTTATAGTGCACACACACACACACACACACACACCCATAAATCTCTCATCATTTCTTTCTTTTATTTTTTAGTTTTTGTTTCCGTTTTTCTCACTTCCATTCCTTCTTTCCTTCTCTCTCTCTCTCTCTCCCTCTCTCTCTCGCTCTCTCTCTTCCTCAGTATATATATATATATTTCAATTATAAAATGAAATTTAAAAAAAACCTGTTCTAAAAGGACAACAAACGTTCTGATACAGTCTCACATGAGGTTCCAAAAAGAGCAACATACCTTGAGAACTCTCTCTCTCTCTCTCTCTCTCTCTCTCTGTCTCTCTGTCTCTCTCTCTTTTTATGTATGCTTATATACAGAGATAGAAAAGCATAGAGATAGAGAAAAGGAGAAAGAAATGAAGAGAGTACGTGGGTTTGTGTATGGAATAAAAAGGATTTTATTTTATTTTTCATTATTTATTCATTCATTTATCTATTTGCTGAAATATTGAGATATTGGTCTTCATTTTTCTGTACAAAGCATAGGATTTTATGGGTTTAAAACGCTTTTGGTGATTATTTTTAATCATATATATATATATATATATATATATATATATATATATATATATATATATATGATTAAAAATATGTATTTATATATGATTAATATATATATATATGTATATATGTATATTTATATTAATATATATATATATATATAGAGAGAGAGAGAGAGCACGTATACTTTTATAAAAAGTATATATATCTGTGTGTATGATTGTGTGTGTGTGTGTGTGTGAGAGAGAGAGAGAGAGAGAAAGAGAAAGAGAAAGAGAGAGAAAGAAAGAGGGTGTCAAAGATGATGGGATAATTTGCTTTTGGGTCGAGACAAAGGCCGAGGATGACAGTTCTCACTTCAGTCTTCTCTCTATTAAATTAAAGATAATTTTTTTAATTTTTAAAATTTTTCCAGTAAATTTACATAATATTTCTCAGAAAAAAGAAACAGGCGAAGATTGCAAAAAAAAAGTTAAAATAAACGAGCTAAAATTAACAACAATGCGTGTCCTACAAATGAAAGCCTTAACGAATACGCAGCCAATAATCTACGACTAAAAGTTTCAAGGGAGATAATTCGACTTCTTTGGTAGATTATTTCAGAATTTTTGCAGACATTGACTTTCACTGTTCAATATTTCAATATTATTTAAATAACAAAAAAAAAAAAACAAAAAAAAAAAAACGGTTATGTGAATTTTTATTTAATGCACTAATTCACCTCGGAAAAATTATTCTTGGCTTAGATTTCTCAAATAAAAAATTTATCGTTAATCAATAACGGATACGTTCTTTTCGGTGTTGCTTTTTATCGCCGTTGCTTAAACTTCTAAGAGAAAGTCTTGTCTTCATCCCATAAAGTTACTGTATATATTATCGTCTTTGATGCTGTGATCCCCACGCTTCAAAAGATACGAGGTGCAACATCCATCGCAGTAAGATTAGAGAATGATCAAGTCGAAATATCGGTATTAAAACAACAAAGATATAAGTTTAAAATGGTTTTTGAATTTTTTCCTTTCTCCAGAATGTTTAATCTAATCTAAGTTTTTATTTTTATCAACGAAAAAACATTTTGGTAATTATTTCTTTTTCCAATATCGACAGATTTGCAGGCACATACACATACACCCACACACACAAATATATATATATATATATATATATATATATATATATATATATATATATATATATATATATACTCACTAGGGGATTTTAAAAAATGCTAACACCTTCATATCAATCCCTTTATGATAAAATGTCAAACAGTCTCCTGATGTTCACCATCCCTGTCAACTTATTCATGGAACCTCCCACAGATGATGAAGAAATGTAAATATTTCGATGAGAGTATCTTTATTTGAAAGCAGAGCGGATATTAAGGATAGCCCAGTCGGCTACTGTAAAATACACCGATTGCAACTCTACTGACAGGTAAGATTCTCCAAATGAGAGTCCTGGATGACATTAAACAATCTGATGGAGAGACTTCGTTGCTATTACTCCCAGGTCCACTCTGACCCAGAGTGGTAGCACCTGATAGGGTCCTATCTATGAGTCAAACAGAACTGTTTGACATTTAAACTAAGTGCAAGCAAATGACTTATGTTAAATTGAATTGTTTGAAATAGAAGTGTCTGATCATTTAACCGTGTTAACAAATGATTGATATTTAAGTGAACTGTTAGTGATAACTAGCAATATCTAAAATCATTTAACTGTATGCAAACGAATGAGTAAAGTTGAATAGAATTATTAGTGTTAAATAGCAATACTTGAAAGTCTTTAACTGTGTACCTAAATTGAATTTTTAGTATCACATAGAAACACTTGGTACCATTTGACTGCGTGCAAATCAATAAAAAGTGTTGAATAGAATAATTATTATTAATAGAGCAATAATTGTAATCAGTTCACAGTCTACAAACAAAGGATTAATATTGGATAGAATTAGTAGACTTTCATTTCAAAACTCGAAACAATTTAACTGTGTGGAAAAAAAAGAGCTTAGGTTCGTTTAAAAATGATATATTCAAATTGCGTTTAAAAAAATCATAAATATTCGATACATATGTAAAAAACAACATTTGGCATTTAATAACCAACAATGATTTATATGCCATAAAATACTACCAAATCAAACCAAATGTTGCCCAGTCGGCTGGGGCTGTAGAATACAACGACTGCTTCTCTGCAGAGGGGTAAGACCCCCCCTAACGAGTGTCCTGGATATGACACTAAACAATCTGATGGTGAGGTTCCAGCAATGCTGGAGCTTTGGGGAATGCAGAGAACCCCTTCATTGCCATCGTTCCAAGGTCCACTCTGGCCCGGAGTGGTAGCACCTCATATGGGTCTTATTTATGGGTTAAATAGAACTAAACCGTGCTTCTTTCACTATACTGATTTTTGCATTTAAACTGCGTATTTATGCTAAACTGAATTGTTTAAAATAGAACTGTTTTGACATTGGAACTGCGAAGTAGTGCTGAACTGAATGGCTCGAAATAGAACTGTTTTGACGTCTAAACTGTTTACTTTTGCTGAACTGAATTATCTGAAATAAAACTGTCTGACATTTAACTCTGTGTATTGTTGTAGAATACACTGACTGCACCTCTGCAGAGGGGTAAGACCCCCTAACGAGTGTCCTGGTTATGACACTAAACAATCTGATGGTGAGGCTCCAGCAGTGCTGGAGCTTTGGGGAATACAGAGTACCCCTTCATTGCCATCACTCCCAGGTCCACTCTGGCCTGGAGTGGTAGCACCTGATAGGGCCCTATCTATGGGTTAAATAGAACTAACAGCATACTTATGCTAAACTGAATTGTTTGAGTAAACGGAATAGCTTAAAATAGAAAGGTTTTTGACAATTAAACCGTACTTACATTTAAACTGCGTGCTTATGCTTAACTGAATTATTGGAAATAGAAGTGTTTTTCGACATTAAAACTGTATTTACACTAAACTGAATTGTTATATATAACTGTTTGAATAGTTTGAAATAGAAATGTTTTTGACAATTAAACTGTGTACTTATGCTAAACTGAATTGTTTTAAATAGAACAGATTATTTACATAAAAATGGATTTGGCGTTAAATAACCTACAAAGGTTGATATGCCATAAAACCCACCAAACTAAGCCATCAAACCAAATGATATTACGGAGACAACCATGAGAAGATTCCGAAAATGTATTAACTAGTATGGTGAACTGGTGAAGACTTTAAAATCATATCCTATCATATATATATATATATATATATATATATATATATATATATATATATATATATATATATTGGTATCATACAATAACTGATGATTGTACAACAGCCAACAGCATTATAACAAAATGTCAATGTTAGAAAATATTAACAATAATAATAATGCACTATACTCAATGAATTCCATAATAAATGGCTGTGTTCATGCACAGAAACGATATACAGTACATTAATACGGGATATGAATACTATCAGTATATCTCTCATGTTGAAACTTGCACTTATATTGGTCGATATATGATCACGTGATATAATCTACTTAGGTTTGGGTTTAATCACATCTTCAGGTGATTTTGATTTCACCTTTCGTCAATCTATCTTTATATATATGTATATATATATATACGGTCTCGAGCAGAATGATGCGCAAGGTAATTTTGTTAAACGGAGTACGGCTGGTTTCAATTTGGATTTTTCTTTTTCGTAGACTAGTTGCCTTACCAAGGCTAAAGATCAGTCTGCCCAACAATTTACCCATAGCGGGGATGGAGGGTGAGGGTGGATTCATGTCTTTACCAAAAGCATCGCTCAAAGTAAAACGCAGTTAGCATCGTCTAAGATTTAAACTCTTGTCACTGATTCCATTTCTTACGACGATAACCGTTACGCTAAGTGTTAATATATATATATATATATATATGTGTGTGTGTGTGTGTGTGTGTGTGTGTGTGCTTGCATCTACCATCCAACCCCTAAACTCTTTTTCTTTCAATTATCGTCTTTTTAAACATATTTCTTTCTTTCATTCTTTCTTTCTTTCTTTCTTTGACCTCTTTTTCTTTTTCCCTCACTCATTCATTTTTATTTCTATATCACTTTTTTTCTTTTCTATCTTTTCCTTTTTTATTCTTTCTTTCTTTCTTTCTTTCTCCTTGTTTTATAACATTCCTCCTCTTTTCTTTTCCTTCTCTCGTTAATTAAACCCCCTAAATGTTCCAAGTACTGATTGACCGCGTAATTTGTTGGCAGGTGAAAGCCCTGAATGTTGGGAAACTGGCGCCTTACAGATCTATATCCGGTCATGTGTTGATATGGGACTTCCGCTTCCTCTTCTTCAAGTTGCACGCGCATGCAAACGCATACACTATTAGTCGTACACACATACATTTACAACGGCACTTGTACACACGCCTAAACATACACACATTTATAAACAAACACATAGATATTACACTAATATATATATATATATATATATATATATATATATATATATATATATATATATATATATATATATGCACAAACATGATCTTATACTCGGTGTTTCTCATGCATGGAAAATCTATACCTATAAATAGTAATATTTATACGAAGTCATTAACAACATGGGTGTGTACGGCAGAACGATATTTGGCACATTTTGAAGGCCATTGGCCGTGAGATCGAAATTCCTCGAATTTCTCTTCTCCCAATTTAGGCAAAACAGAATTAAGTATTAGTTTTTAAACCAGAAGAAAACTCTCTCACTGATGATCGAATAATAGGAGTTTCAAATATTATATATATATATATATATAATGCAAGTAATGAAGGTTAATGAAGCCAACATTAGAAGGATAAATAATTTCTTTGAAATTTTATCCTGCTCTACTGGCCAGTATTTGAGCATTAAAGAAAACTATATAAATATATATATATATATATAATGGTTATCGTCGTAGGAAATGGACACGACGACACGAGTTCAAATCCTCGACGAGACTGATTGCATTTCACATAGCACTAATACACTTAGGAAAGGTATGAATCCAATTATTCTCCCTTCAGCTATGGGTAAATAGTTGGGCAGATTCGGTTCTTCAGCCTTGGTGAGGCAACTAGTCTAGGAGAAGGAAAACTCTGAATTCAGACCTGTTAAACTCTTCTTAAAAATTGACCTTATGTCATATCCGGCCCGAGCGAAGGGGTTGCTATATATATATATATATATATAAAGTAAAAAGTTGGCGACCATAGTCAAGGGAAACCCGAAGGCTCCCTTTTCGATAGCTACTACATCAAGGTGTAGGGGAGGGCGCTACTCCTTCCCTGGATTGCTCTACTTTACCCTTGATCCGTACCTCATAATGCTGAGTGTTAAGCAAGGAGGCATCAAGTACCATTTTTTGAGTCTTTGGTATGACTCGACCTGGGATTGAACCCAGGTCTCCCGAGCCATTGGCGAACACTCTAACCGCTAGGCCAATGTCCGGTACTATTGGACCGACGATTTGACGAACTAACTGAAATATGCTTTTAAGAAAAGATGTTCCAAGAAAAATCTAGTTTAAAGCAAGGGGGATAAATTAATTAGCCCATCACATATTGCTGTGTAGTTTTAAGAGTTCGATTATTTCATATTTAGATATTTATTGACAGTTCTTTTTAGAATTTAAACTATTTCTATTTATTCTTTCAAATTTTATTTGTAAGTCATGTTTGGTCAATATGTATTTACGTGACCCTACCTTCATGAGCAAGAGGCGACACAGGGTGAATTTGTTAAGAGGAGTACAGCTGGCATGAATTCAGACTTTTCCTTTTTTGAAATCAAGCCTAAAGAACCTAATTTGCCCTACAATCTACCAATTGTTGCTTGGTGAGAACAGATATATTTATGTCTTTCCTCCAAGGGCATTAACGCGAAATGCAACCTTGTCCAAGATTCGAACTCAACTCGCTGATTATATTTCCTACGGGGATAACCGTTACACCTAGTGCGCCTCCTGTTAGATGCGTAGTAGTATTAAGAACGAAGCAAATCAGCGAAGTTCGCATATTTTCAATCAGTTCTTGCAAAATTGCTCGTATTATATGGTTATTCCCAATAACTAATGTTTCGATTAAGCTGACTCCATTGTATTTACTTATATCTTAGTTTGGCGCAGAGCTGAATAGAAAGTAAAAACATGGCGTCTATTCGTTAAATGAAGACTAGCATCAACCGTGAAATACAAACCGCGAGCAGACAACTACACATAACAACCAAGTATTACAATATATATTGTTTTGTGTGTGTGTGAGCGTTAAAGATACCCCTGTGCATATGGAGGCGCTGGTGACGTAATGGTTATTGTCGTTGGAAATGAAAACGGTGACTTCAATTCAAATCCTTGATGAGGCATTTCAAACAACGCTTATAACTTTGAGAAAAGTATCAATCGAGTTCTGAGTAAAGAGTAGAACAGAATGGGTTCTATAACCTTGGTAGAGTAACCAGTCTAGGTGAAGGACAAACACTAAATTCAAATCAGTGGTACTCCGCTTAAAAATAGATCTTATATCGCATCCCGTTAGTATCGGAAGGGTTGGATAAATATATATACTCGCACGTGTATGTGTGCATATTTCTCTGCTTATAGACAATTTGGTTTATAAAATCAAAGAATACATTTTGTGATGTAGTTTGTACATATATATGAGCATATAGTCAGGGAGACTGAGGTTCAATCCCTGGTCGAGTCATATACTAAAACTTAACAAATGATACTTGATGATTCTTTGCTTAACACTCAGTATTGTAAGGTATGGATCAAAGGTAAGTGGACCAATCCATGGAAAGAAGTAGCACTCTTTCCTACACATTGGTGTAGTAGCTAATAAAAAGGGAGCCTTCGGGTCGGCCAACTTACTTATATGTATATATATAGAAATAAACAAGTCATTTGAAAAACTTTTTTTCGCGAGGGAAAAAGTGGTCAATACAAACCTGTGGAATAGAATAAACCAAAAATAATTGATGTTTACTCACCCCTTTTGTAGCTGCCTTATGATTATCAAATGAGACTATACATATATTTGTGTGAGTGGGTGGCGTGTGTTAATTGTATTTTTATTTAATGATACAATTATTTTCCTTGCTCTCTATGGCAAAATCATCTTTCAGAAATTCTGAATTTTAACATAAAAGAACAATTCTTGCTTCAGCTCAATGGATTATCCTTAGAAGCTTTATGTATCTTTAAAATACTCTAAAGTGCAATATTCAAACAAGCCTATTGCTCAATCATATTCTTACTTATAAACCACTTATGTAATGTGACTATAGAATTTTTTTAGAAAGCATTCCATTTCGATATTCGAGGGAGAAGTTGGTTTTTTTCTGTGTTTGGCAAAAGCAGAAAGAGAAACGTTTAAAAACATCAATAATTATTTTCATCCCAAAAGTGAAAGAATCAAAATTTACCCATCTAAATACACTTTTAAATTTGTTGGTCATTCTATAGTTTATTTCATCTAAAAAAGCGTCTCGATGTGTGTTTAATGTAACGTATCGTTTATTGACGACATTTTTCAGATGAGGATTTTGAAAAAGCTTTTGAAGAGAATACTGGAAAAACTCAAATGACTCTATGATTGTAATGGCAACTCATCTAGGAACACCACTAATAGTTGGATACCTTAGTCGAGGGCGACCAGAAGGTACCCTTTTCAATAGCTACTACACTGAGGTGTAGGGGAAGGCGCTACTCCTTTTCCTGGATTGCTCGACTTTACCCTTGATACGTACCTTATATTGCCGAGTGTTAAGCAAGGAAGTATCAAGTACCATTTTTATAGTCTTTGGTATGACGCGACCTGGGATTGAAACCAGGTCTTTCTGATCAATGGTGAACACTCTACCCACTAGGCCAATGAGCCGTCTTTTTATGCAAATTAGCATATTGGTTTTGCTAATGTTTTTCACAAATTCTCAAATTTTGTTTTGATATTTTAGCATTTTCTCAACTTTCTCTTGTGTTTTTCGGTAAGATGCTAAAAGGTTGACTTCCTTAATGCAATCGCTTGTTTTTCAGTTAAAAAAAACTAAAAAAATACTAACCCTTTGATATTTTCCTTTTTGACAACAAAAGAGTGTAAAATATTTTAATAGTCCCGATTCTTAAATAAAAACAGAAGAATTTGTGCCTTAATACAATTTACTTTCTATTCATTGTTACTTTCTCAGTTTTTTTCTTCGTGGATATTGTGTTGTATTTGACTGATTTAGTTATTTTGCCTTGTTTTGTTTTTTGTTTGCAATGTTCACTTTATTATTCTTCCTTCGAATGACCAACTTTTAACTGCTGAAATCTCTATAAAAGTTATTTGTTCTTCAACTCAAAATCTTCTTAAACATTCCCGACATGAAATCGTGCTTCTAATCAGTTTGACGCACATTACCAGGAGTTTAGAATGCTGTCATTTTTCTTCATTTTTAAATACGCGTTTTAATGGCTTGAGAACAACTTTATGATAGCGACTCCATGTACAACTACTAAAAACTATATATATACATTAGGGGTCATGTGACAACGACAAGGTATTGGAACCTTTTGCAATCATATGATTATAAATAAAAATTTAATGAAATGGATAAAGAATTGGATATTGCATTTTTATGATTAAAGCTTTTAATGCATCCTCAAATAAACACGGAAAATAGAAAGCAGTATACAGTTGGTGTACGAGATAAAAGATTGAACAGCACAAAACGTAAATTTGCCGCTGTTTTAAAATTCGTCCTCAATTCTCTGAGATGATTAGTTCGCGATTTTTCGAAGTCAATCTTTCCGTATTATTCAGCCCTTTGTTTATTTTGGCTTAGGGTGTTGTATTCAAAAGAAAATTGAGGGAAGTTAGTGGCTTTGGCGTTTTAATTAGGATAGATAGATAGATAGATAGATAGATAACGCAAACGAATTTAAAGCACAGGCAGGAGTTACAAGCACTTTTATGGTATCTCGTAATATCAATTATTATAAAAGAATTTAAGGATTGTCAGTATATATATATATATATATATATATATATATATATATATATATATATATATATATATAATCTATCTTGTGAATATATATATATATATATATATATATATATATATATATATATATATTATCCCTGCTGGTAGCGCGATATATATATATATATATTATAATACATATATAATATACATGTATATTGTAATATATATATATATATATATATATATATATATATATATATATATATACATCATCATCATGTCACGCTGCTAGTATTGATTTCTCTAACTCTCTCTCTCGCCATTCGTCTCTATTGTTCCGGCAAGTCTTCTAGACAACATCCAGTGTCTGTACAGAACTGTTGTAGATATGTTATTTTTGTTCGTCCAACACTTACACGTCCGTGTGAAGGAATCCATGGGAGAACGTCAACTGTGAAGTCATCCTTACTCCTCCAGCCGTATCCCGCATGTCTTGTTCTTCTTATTTGGATGGTTTAAGAGATGGTAGTTAGGTGACCATACAGCTTCTGTTTCGTGTGATGTTGCCTCCAGGATTTTTCATTATGGCTCGTAGCATTCTTGAGCTGTTCCTGTCTAATTTTTTTTCTTTATACGCATAGCTATGTGGTGCACCATATAATAGAAGTGACACAACCGTTGCTTGGAAAAAATTACGATTTATTTCATCGCATAGGTCAGACTACCATGCGACCTGGAACCTATCGATACCTGTCCATGTCTTCGCTAGGCGTATATATATATATATATATATATATATTGGAATAATGTATACAATACATATTATTGTATTTATATATTTCATTTATTTTATCGATTTATTTTTAAGGAATAAATCTTATACTTTTACATAAGTATACGGATATAGATATCCGTGTGAGGTGGGTTTTTTTATTCTAGCTCTGATTAAAAATGTGTATATTTTGACATACACGTGTTTAAATTTGCATACCAAGGATACATCTATATATAGATATTATATATTATATATATTTCCTCATATAAATGCATGTATTCATATATATATATATATATATATATATATATATATATATATATAACGAATATGTTAGAAGGTTTTCTTGAAGCACAGATGGCTTACGTCTGTCTGCACGCTCTCATTAATTTTACCTCTACAGGAAAATCAGCAATGTTTATGAACATATATATATATATATATATATATATATATATATCAGGGTTTGTTTTCTTTATCTCGGAAATTTTTCAGTATTTTCTCTCCCGCCACTCTCTCTCTCTCTCTCTCTCTCTATATATATATATATATATATATATATGTCTGTATATTTTTCTTCGAATCAATAAAAGTATATATATATATATATATATATATACGTTTGTGTGTGTGCGCGCGTGTGGTGGGGTGTCGTACAAAATATAGCTATAAATGTGCATGAAGATATCAGAACGTATCTCTCTCTCTCTCTCTCTCTCTCTCTCTCTCTCTCTCTCTCATTAACCGATCGTTGTCTTGAGTAAATAATCATTTTACTATAAATATAAGTTATGATATGGTTGTCGTATATTCAGCTCAGCCTAGTCTGACACAGTGCCAGACGTATAGAGTCCCAATGAAAATCGAATCTCACTTGCAAACCCTTACTCCTCTTAAGGTGACTCAATAGTGTATGCAAGATTCCATTTTCCATGACGATAACCGTAACGCTAAACGTGTTTCTGCATGAATGTATGTATTCATTAACGTGTTTATGTACACATCCTTATGCATCTTAGTGTCTATCTATCTATCTATCTCTCTCTCTCTCTCTATATATATATATATATATGAATGTATGCATATATGTAATGTGAATGTATAAATGTACGTTTATAGGAATGTTTCTATGTATGAATCGTTATGTATATGAATATATATATATATGTACATATAAGGCAGGACGTCCAGTTCAAACCTACATACAGAAGCTCTTTGCCGATACGGAATATAGCCCCGAGGATCAGGCGAAAGCAATGCACGATAGGGAGGTGTGGCGAGAGATGGTCAGGAATATCCGTGCTGATAGCGCGACATGATGATGGTTATGTGTACATATAATGATATGTATCTCAATATATACATATATATATATGTGAGGGTAGTCATCATGGCGTAGCGGTTAACATCTTAGACAATGATATCGTACTAAACGAGCCCAAACTCCAGTCGTGTTACTACATTCACCTTTGAACTAATAAAAAAAACTTTTATTCCACCATCTGTACTTAACGCACAGATGGTGGAATAAAAGTTTTTTTTTAACACTATTTCTCTCCTTTTACGTGGATGACTTTTTCATTAAATAATCGACGAATGTTAATATTCCATAAAACAAAGAAACCAAACCAAACCAAATCAAACCAAACATTTATACGTATATATATATATATATATATATATACATGGATTCCTCTGTATGTGTCGAAGTCTTTTTTACGGGCAGTATGAATGACGTTTTAAACATTAAAATAAACTGTACAAGATATAAAATTATTCTGATTTTGAAAATGTCCGAATCTCATCTTTTTGGCAATTATTTCTTAAATCCTCAACTTTGGTTCGAGGGCGGTGGCTAGGGGTGGATAGGGGTCAACGAGCAGGTTCGTCTTTCACTTAAACTGGAGAGCTTAGCAACCGGAAATTAAAATGTCAACAGATGAGGCTGAAATGGCGTGTGCGCATGTCAACGAATTGGTACCGGAAGTAGCTTGTCATCACCTCTTCTGGAAAGTGGCAAAACAGATTAACACACCTGCCTATTCGGAGATTTTAATCCAGCTAAGGAAAGAGGAGTGTGATGAAAGAAGGGAAGTCATAAGTTGGCAAAGACACCTGCGATAATCCGACATTATTTTGCTTTCTACCTCTCGTTTGTTTCCTTAATGTATTTTCTTCTTTTTTTTTTTTTTTTTTTCGTTAATTGCCCGGACATTTCTACTGCCCTTGCTATAAAAAATGAAAGGTGCTTGAAAAAAACGCACTGCAGTTTGTTAATCCACTTCTACCACATACACAGAAATGAATTCAGTTGCCAAAGTGACACTTCGTACACACTCTAAGCTACGCAAAAATGTAAAATCCATTTTCTATTAACTGAACTTTATAAAGAAACACATTTATAGAGTGAAGTGTGAGAGTTGAACTCACTATGAATGATATGAGAGATTAACTTGTAAAATAACGAATCTTGGTGGGTATATTTACTAAATCAATTTACACTAACACAAGTTCATAAGAGAATCTTATCCATTTCGGATCGATTACCCTAAAGATTAACATTCAGCAAGATGAACTAGCTAAGCAATGCTCTAAGGCATCCAAATAGAACTTTCCAAAAATACTCTGGATCCAAGTCATAAAAATCAAACTATATAAACAAATTTTCTGTTAAACGAATTTACTACCATAGGTGCCGAAAATGATCATGTTAGGATCCTTTCGCAGCACATTAATAAGATTTAAAAATCATCGATTGACTTATAACGAACAGATAGACAGCGTATTTAGAACATATATATATATATATATATATAACAGTAAGCCCGCCCTCACCAAACATTGTGGTGATTCTGCTTTCAAACCACTAACCGTTCTGCTTGGCTGGTTCTATCTTCGGATGACACGACATATCTGTTTATCTGCCTACGCTGTGTTTTTGGGGTTTTTTTTCATCCAGACCGCAAATCAATTGTTTATTTGTTTCGCCTGTCGATGGTTAGACGGATGAGACCGCACAATTAAGAAAGGAAAAAAAAAAACATTGACGCAAACAGAGAATAGAACACAGTCGGTAACAATGATAATATTTAGTAAAAAAAAAAGCGTCTTTAAAAACAGCACGTACATTCACTCATCCCAGAGGTTGGGAGTTTATAGTCAGAGATCCAGTTCACTAATTAACTGTCAGTCAGTTTATCGGCATTCAAAGTTAGGCACAAGGCCACTCAATTCATCGTATAAGTTTTAAGCTTTCCTATACTCGTTTTCTATAGTCTGGCATAAGGCAATCTCAATAGCAGTTACGTATGTCTTTCTCAGTCTTTAGCTCTCGGCTTCACTCGGTTCCTTGATAATCTGGTTCAAGGTGATTTCAACCTGAGTATTATTCCACAAGTGTCGATTGATGCTCGGCTTTTTTCGCTTCTTTCAAAGTGTTGTGTTATCTTTTATTTCTCTTCACTCTCAATACCTAGTCTGATCAAAGGTCAAAACTCAGAGTATCGTGGAGACAGCAGGAGGTGCCCGTGGTGTAGTCGTTATCGTCATAGGAAATGGACACGGCGACACGAGTTCAAATCCTGGACGAGACTGATTGCATTTCACCTAGCACTAATACCCTTGGGGAAGGTATGAATCCAATTATTCTCCCTCCAGCTATGGGTAAATAGTAGGACAGACTGGATTCTTCAGCCTTGGTGAGGCAACTAGTCTAGGAGAAGGAAAACTCTGAATTCAAACCTGTTAAACTCCGCTAAAAAATTGACCTTGTGTCATATCCTGCCCGAGCGGAGGAGTTGGTAAATAGTATCGTGGAGACAGCAGGTATACGTTCACACTCTAAAGTATCATATATCTTGATTTCTCTTCGCTTCTCTATCGGCACAAGGTTATCACAAGGCATCGCATTATCTCAGGCTTGACTTCGCTTTTCTTCTTTCACGAATCTGATACAAGGTGATTTCGAAGTAACTTACTATCTCAGTGCTTCTTCGCTTCTTTCAAAGTGCCGTATTATCTTTTCTCTGCCTCTCGTAAAATGTCCCAAATTTGATTTTTGGTGTTGGATATTCGGCTTATGAGTGGGAATTTTCAAAAAAAAGTCAGATTTATGAAGAACTTTAAATGTATCCCTCGACATTCTGGCGAAAGGTCTGAACCCAGTTTAAGAACTGCCTTCCGATGGACCCCCTGTATATCTCTCACCTAAGGGGTAGCGGTTGGCGAAGCTATAAACAATATCAATTTTCTCCTAATTTGGATTTCAACAATCAATTTCGGCCCTTGATCTGCTGCGCCTTAAATTGTTCGGTTCACTCTCACTTTTACCCAAAAGGTGCGGTCTTTCCCAATTTGGAATAACTGCTAATTTTATTCTTGCATAATATAGAACCATAAAATTTTTAAGGATAATTTTCAACATAAGAATTTTAAAAAAATGTTCTTTCAAATCCGAAAAATTGTACTCAGTTACCAGATGATTGCCATCTTGGGGCAAATCTTCCGATGATTTCGCCTTCCACTATTTCATAGACATAACAATCAGTCAAAAAACAACAACAACAACAAAATACCACAGCTTCACGGTTTCTTTCTAATCAAAATAACATATTTTTCATCTTCCCTTCAAAATCCATTTCCACCAATCAAAACATTTGTAATGCATTATCTTTTAAAATCCAAGTCCGTCGAATGATATTTGTTTTTCTAGTAATAACTTTATTCGAATCAGACACTGAATCATCGGTTTGTATATATATATATATATATATATATATATATATATATATATTCTCTCTTTTTTCCTCTCTCTGCCTCTCTCGATATATATATATATATATATATGTGTGTGTGTGTGAGTGTGTGGTTGTTTAGAGATTGTTATGTGGGCAATGAGATTTTATTTATATATATATAGACATACATACACATACATATAACGTCTATCGGTCTGTCTGTCTGTCTGTCTCTCTCTCTCTCTATATATATATATATATATAGCAGACGCCTATGGTATAATGGTTTCCGACATATTGTTGTATTAGACACGGTGACCCGAGTTCAAATCCTGAAGGAGGCTGATTGCATTTCGCGTAGCCCTAATATCCTTCAGAAAGGTAAAGATCCGACTCTTCTTCTTCCACGTATGGGTAACTACAAAGGTATACTGAGTTCTTAAACTTCTGTATGGCAACTGTTCTACAAGGAAAATTCTAAACTCCGAGTCACGTGTGTGTGTGTGTGTGTGTGTGTCAGATGGCAAGTAAACAATGAGAATTCAGAATCAAAGAGTTTTAGGAAAAACATATATATAAATTATTTACTTTATATATATATATATATATATATATATATATATATATATCAGAAAAGTAACTTTCATATATATATATATATATATAGTTAATTTTCTTGCAAATCAAAGATACCAAATTTTTTTAAATACAATTTTAAGGAATATTAATAGGTAATATATTATTTTGCACAAAATTAAACTTGCTGGTCCTACAACTGTCTACAGATCAACAATTGCACGGGTTCCAAAATTCTGTCTGTATCAACAATTCTTGGACCCCATGCACAGAATGTACTCAGGTCAAAATATTGAAACACCCAAAAGGATGATGCTGATTTTAAATGGGTACCGTATGTGCATCTTAGGAAATATTTTGATAACATTTTTCAAATTATTCGGGCATCTTGTAACGTAGAAGTACTCGTGCGGGTGCGTCATTTGCAAATGTCTTCGAAATTCGAGGTCTATGTTAATAACCAACACTGTATAAATATGGAATATGAGTCCGAGAGATACGCTCTTATTTTGGAACCTGTGTACATATTGACGTGCATGTGTGATCATTCCACTCTACTTTTAAAATTGAATAAATTTAAAGACATATTGAGTCTTGCAGTTTTACTTTCCATTAATATATATATATATATATATATATATATATATATATATATATATATACATAATTTGGCATATTCATAAATAAAGAGTGCTCCGTATCGTTGATAAAGTATATATATATATATATATATATATACATATATATTATTCGAATCACATAGATATACAGTCAGGAACACTTGATGGCGGCTAGTTTCTCACCCATTCAATTACCAGTGGGTATCCCTTTATATACTTTTTTGTGAGTCATTAAGAGAATGGTCATTTACTCTCTGGGAAAGCCAGTCTAGTTTATGCTCAGCCATTTTTATTAATTTTGTGATTTCTTAAATTATTGACCATATTATGTCTAATATAATTATTTTTTTTAGTGTTCTTACTATTATTATTATTTACTCATTAGAGTTTTCACATCAGCGTTAGCTGATGGTTTTTCACTAGAATCTGAGTGACAGCAAGTCTCCTCAAGTCTCCAGGACTCTTCTCAGTATTCTGGTCGTTCTCAATAATGTAGTAGTTTTGATGGTCTTCCCTCGTCCTCCAGTCCCTTTAGTAATCCTTTAGTTACTGTTCCAAACGCACCAATTACAATTGGTATTATTATCATTATTATTATTATAAATTTTATTTTATTTCATTTCATTCCAATTATCAGATAGATAGATAGATAGATAGATAGGAAGAGGTTCGAGGAGATGTAAATAGCAATGTCTGACAATTCAAATGCAAAATATCCGAAATTTTATTTTTGATGTTGGACATTTAGCATTTAAGTCGGAATCTTCTAAAAAGCCAGAGTTAAAAAGAACTTTAAATACAACCGTATAGATATACAAATACAACTGAAATATATTGCATCCCACCCGTTACCAAGTAATAATAATTGTAAAAAGACAATTTATCTTACTGTCTGCATTGATGATGCAGAACCTCACTGAGTGCTGCGGTCTTGAAGGGACAGAAATGAATAACACAAACAGATATAAGGTTTACAGCAGTGTATATTTACGAAAATACAGACAATAACGGTTACCGGTTTTTCGCTTGACTTGTTTATCGAGTCTGTCACTATTTATAGTGTCGGGGAGGGTCCAGGCAGTGACGTCACGGGTTATATCACCATAACACTAAATGACGGACGCTTATGACCCTTTTTCATAGTCAACTAATCCAAGTATCAAATTCATCGTCTTCAACTCTAATGGGATATTTCAATTTATTACCAAAAAATGATTGGTTTTAACGGCATGTCAACCCGTCTACGGTTATTTTATGAGTATAAGTCAAGGAATCATGTTCACATTTACATTTATATCTACTTTTGTTGTTTACCCAGTTCTATGATATCAAAAATGTCCATCAAATACAAATAATTTGCATGCAGTTATATATTTTCCTATCAAATGCTAATAATTATATGGTTTCCAATATAATGCTAATAATTATATGGTTTCCTATCTAATGCTGATAATTATATGGTTTCCAATCTAATGCTGATAATTATATGGTTTCCAATCTAATGCTGATAATTATATGGTTTCCTATCTAATGCTGATAATTATATGGTTTCCTATCTAATGCTGATAATTATATGGTTTCCAATCTAATGCTGATAATTATATGGTTTCCAATCTAATGCTGATAATTATATGGTTTCCTATCTAATGCTGATAATTATATGGTTTCCTATCTAATGCTGATAATTATATGGTTTCCAATATAATGCTAATAATTATATGGTTTCAAGTAATTATTTCTATTTAAGAATGTTCATATGTTTGCATACTGTTAGATGGTTTCAAATGACAAATAATAATCCTAAATAAAGAATTATAGCTTCAATTAACTATTCTTGAGCCAAATAATTCAGTTATATGGCAACAAATATTCCTATCAACTATGAATAATTTTTAAACAGATCTATTTGATCCATAAATGGGATTCAAACAAATACTACCACTCCTATAAATGAAAGTGGGAGAAATGGTAATAACTAAATAAATACTGAACACTCCTCAAATCCCTAGAATTGGAGCCTAACCCATCTGATGCAGTTTAATGGCATACCCAGGATACATACAAAATTTTTGACGTCATCTTAAAAACCACGAAAAAAACATCGGCAAGTTAAGGTTAATTTTGTCATTAAACATTTGACATTTGTGGTGTAAGTTTTTGTTTGTTTTTTGTTTTGTTTTGTTTTGTTTTTTTGTTGTTGTTTTTTTTTTTTTCTGAGATTCAATTCTTCTCTTCATACATTGAAAGGAGGAAACAAAATTTGGGACAAAGTTTTTGACAGCAGGAAGAAAGCAATATTTAATCCTATTTGGTGATGCCCTTACCCTGGGTCAAATTCGTTCAGGTTTGTAGTGTTATTCATCATATTAGTTCATTCTGTGAATTCAACACTGCATAAATGGCCATCTATTCGGGAAATTTATCTTGGTTACGATCAAATTAAAAAAATAAATAAACTTTCGGTTTAATTACAAATTACATTTTATTAGATAACAACGTTTGAATTTGTTTTTCATTGTAGTTAAGCAACGATGAGTCTATTCCATACTTTGATGAGTAACCACTTTGGAACCATAAATACTGTTTATAACTTAAGGTCTATGTATCACACAAAGAAAGCTTAATAAATCATCATCATCAAGTCGTGCCGCCAGCACGGATATCCCTGACCCTCTCTCGCCACTTCTCCCTATCATTCATCGCTTTTGGCAGGTCTTCAGGGTTACATCCCGTATCTTCACATAACTGCTGTATATATGTTCGAGCTGATCGTCCTGCTTTTGCTTGGCCATATGCGGGAGTACATCGCTGATGAGTTCGTGCTTGCTTCTCCAGCAGTGTCCTGCATGTCTGGTTCGTCTAACTTGTATAGTTTTCGTGATGGGAGGCTGGTGGCCGTATAGTTGGTGTCTTGTGGGGTGTTGACGCCAGGACTTGTTCAATATTGCTCTCAACATTCTTGTGTAATTGCCGTCTAGCTTCTTCTCCAGCCGTTTAGTTAGCGTCCAAGTAGTGCATCCATATAGTAGTATCGATACAACCGCTGCCTGGAAGAAACTGCGTTTCATTTTATCGGTCAAGTCTGATTTCCATATAATCGAGAGCCTATCGATAGCTGTTCATGCCTTCGTCAGTCGTGTGTCGATGTCTTTTTCGGTTGATGAGACTCTACTTCCTACGTAGGTGAATTTGTCTACTAATTTCAGAGAGGCTCCATCTAGTGTGGAAATGTCGCCTGTTTGGTTGTAACACATATATTCAGTTTTGTGTGCAGTGACATGGAGGCCAATGCCTGCGGCGGCTCATTCCAAACTATGCAGTAGTGTCTCGGTTTGGTTAGGCGTATTCGCCAGTAACGCTATGTCATCGGCGTAGTTGGCGTCTGTAATTGTTTTTGCGGGGTGCCTTCTGCTTCTTTTCTTCATCAGCTCGAAGCCATTTTCTCTGATTTTGTCGATCGAAGTTCTAAGCACGTAGTCTAGACAAATGATAAAGAGGTATGGGGCAAGCGTGTCTCCTTGTAGTACTCCTGCAACAATGTTGAAGTATTCTGTGTCTCCATCTGGTGAACGTACTTTCACTTTGGTGTTTCTGTAGAGAATCGTTATTGCTGCTACGGTTTTTTTTGGTAGGCCGTATGCTAGTAGGATTTGTTCCATCTTCCCTCTGTGTATGGAATCGAAGGCCTTGGTAACGTCGACAAATAGTAATGTCACCTGTAGGTTTTTTGCCCGAACGCCTTCAAGGATTCTTCGGATGGTCAATATTTGGGAGTTTGTGATCTATTTCTCCGGAAGCCATTTTGGTTTTTCCTAAGGATGTTGTCGATTTTGGGTTCTATGCGGTTTCGTAGTAGGGCATTATAGATTTTGGCTGCTATGGATGTAAGTGTTATCTCTCGGTAGTTCTTGGCTAATCCGAGGTCGCCCTTTTTAGGGAAAGGGAGGATGCATCCCTTCGTCCATCTTTCTATCCTATAGACTGCGTTGCATTGTCGGAGCAGTATGTTGTCAAATTGTCTGGTCTTCCATACTTCTAAGGGGATCTCGTTCAGCCCGTCAGCTTTCCTATTTTTAATTTTTCTAAGAACCGAGTCGAGTTCTTCTTTGGTGAACGGACCTAGTTTAATGTCTAATTGCTTACTGATAATTCTGGTGATCGGTTCATTCGTTACTTTCGGTGGGTTTCCTAGTAGATTTTCGAAATGCTGTTTCCACAGATTTCTTGTTGGCTTGCAGCTTTCAGTTTTGCTTTGGCTGTGCTCTTCCTTTTACTCACTTCGTTTATTGTTTGCCAGGCTATCCTAGATTGCTTATCTTTCACCGAGTCTCTAATCTTATCTATCTGATTTTGTATGTATTCTGTCTGTTCTTTTAGATATATTCCTGTTAATTGATATTGTGCCTTTTCTAGTTTTCGGCCATTTGTGTTTGTTGGGTTCTTCCGATAGCTTTTGGAGGCAGTTTTCACGAGTGCACGTTTTTCTCTAACCGCTAACGTTTCACAAGGGACTCTATATTTATTTCTAGATTTTGTTGGAATACACATTGATGCCGCCTCACGCTGTACTTCAACAAAATTTTCATATTCGTCATTTGGGGTACCTTTTTCTGTCTTCTCTTGTAGTGTTTCGAATCTGTTTCTTAATTCTAATACATATTTGTCTCTAATTTCTCTGTTGTTAAGTAGGGCCCAGTCGTATTATTTGATCTTCTTGATTAAATTTACGCTAAAATGTTCCGATACCACCTCCACTGCGTCTCCAGCCAATGTCTTTAAAACACTCCTTGATATATAGGGAATTCACTTGCAAGATTTCCCCATTACCCATGAATTCTATAGGTAAACTACGATCTTCCTGTGTAATTTTGATTCGAAAAATTCCTGTCCCCAGACAAGTGAGTATTCCTGAGGATGCCAGTTGTATTTACTTTCAAATTGAATAAGCCAATCCTGATTAGAAGCAGCGGGGGGGGGGGGTACAACGTCCCATCTCACCCCTCCCTCTTACAGATGATTTCAAAACACTCCTTTAAGTCAAAGGAGTTCACACTCCCGTTTTATCAAGATTGATACTTTAGCCAAGGCTTTTATAGGTAAGAAAGTAATTTATCTATTTATCTATTTCTATATATATCCGTGTGTTTGCTCATATATGTGTATGTGTGTGTCAGTGTGTATGCGTGTGTTTGTGTATGTGTGTGTCTGTGTGTGTGTGTGAGCCACCGAAAACCCCGAAAACAGTTCATCATAGGGAATTTTCTTTGAGAGCAATAAACTAAAAACGCTCTTGGAATATTATACAATTCCATTCTTAACGGAAGGATAATTTTCTGGTGTATGCATTAACGCCATACGCCATTTTTTAATGCTCCAAATTCATCATACAACGAAGATAGCTTTGATATGCTTATTAAACTGTTTCTCTCCTTCCTGAACAGAAGCGTAATATCATCGTGGACTGTGCTGTTACAACGTGTCATCTAGTACAAATACAACAATTAGGTGTGTCAGTAATAATGACCATGGCTATTGAAAAGAATCTTTTTAGCGCTGAGTTGTCCATTTATTTGATTGAATGTCCACTCACTTTTTGCTTTGTTTCGGTCAAATTAGTTGCCCAGGGGTCAATGCTCCCTCTGTCCTATCCCCGCTTCCTTTTAATTCCGGCTGACTAAGTAAATATCGTGGAAGACTTGTCACTCATAATCTGTTTTCTTTTCGACTTTGTTTTATTATCAGCTTTATTAAGATGCGACGATTATGGCAGCCAATCGATAATCGATTGCTGTTATTATATTTAAAGGCATAAAAGATATCAAGTGGTTCTTTCTACTTTCATTAACAATTCGATTGCTGGTAGAAGCAGCTATAAGTTGACTAAAGGTTTTTTTCTTTTTTCTTTCTTCTTTTTTTTTTTTTTGAGTATTTACGACAACATCGAAAAAATAAACATATATATAGGATAGGAATTTGATTTTTCACCACGGATAATTCAATATTTTCAGTTACAGAAGAAAGGAAATTTTAGTTTCAGAAAACAATGTGCAAGTTTCAGTTTCGCCAGCCTTCCACTAAAATACTTTCATGTTTTCAAGCTCATGTCTCCTAGAAAGATAAGAAAGAAAAAAGTCGGAAACCAGAAGGTATATAACAAAAAAGAAAATGCAAGAAAGTCCCTTATGGCAATCATTAAAGAATTGGACGTTTAATGGTCACCAACACTAAACAGGTTTAAGTTTACCAACGACCCTCTGGCTACCAAGAAAGACGTCTACTAATATGCTTCGTTCA
Source organism: Sepioteuthis lessoniana (assembly GCA_963585895.1). Classification (NCBI taxonomy): domain Eukaryota; kingdom Metazoa; phylum Mollusca; class Cephalopoda; order Myopsida; family Loliginidae; genus Sepioteuthis; species Sepioteuthis lessoniana. The sequence continues at coordinate 25,446,432 of OY757940.1, forward strand.
TAGAGCAGAAATATGAAAATAAAAAAAAGACAAAAAAAAAACAGGTTGAGACACGTTTTATTTTCTTATGCTTCACGGTTTGTTTTTTATTAATTAACCAGAAAGGTGCAAACACACAGGGATGTCATTTCACCCACGCATACCGTCACACCCCCACCCTCACACATGTATATATATATATATATATATATATATACAGAGAGAGAGAGAGAGAGAGTCGTGCAATATCTGTGATCATAAGGTATATATATATATATTAGAGATATACAGATATGTGGGGGTTGTATGTGCGTGTATATATATATATATATATATAGCTTACGTCTATACGTTTTATATATGTAAGCAGAAAGTGGATATATATGTATGTGTGTGTGAGTTGGTTGCGTTTTACGGCAGATCAACCTTTGTAGGTTATTTAATGCCAATTCCTGTTTATAATTGTATATTAAATTGTATGATTTGTAAACTAATAGTTCGTGAGTAACACTCATTTAAAATGAGCTAGAGATCATTTTTACAGTCTGATAAATGTTTTCAAGTATTTCTATCCGACATAAATTTTTCCATTTGCCATTGTTGAATGATTTTAAGCATTGTTGTCTTCCATTAATACATCAATTTAATATTATTCCTTTGTTTGCACACAGTTAATTGGTTTCTAGTATAGTAAGTTATTAAACAGTTCTTTTTTTACCAAAAATGGGACCTTAACTGGTACGACCACTCCGAGTCAGGGCAAATTTAGGAGTAATTGCAATGAAGGAGTATTCCTCATTATCCTGAGCTCCAGTGCAAGAGCCTCACCATCAAATAGTTTAGTGTCATAGCCAGATCACGCGTTGGTGGTGCCTTATCCCTCTGTAGGGAAGTAGTCAGCGTATTCTACAGCCTCAGCCGACTATGTTTAGTGCATGAGTATACTAGCCCATTGATCTAATTGGTTGTCTGTTCGCCAATGGTTCAATTTCCAGTAGAGTTATACCAAAGACTCAAAAAATGGTACTTGATGCCTCCTTGCTTAACATTCAGCCTTATAAGGTACAGATCAAGGGTAAAATTCGGAGAAAGGAGTAGTACTCTCTCCTACACCTCTGTGTAGTAGCTATTGAACAGGGAGCCTTTGGGTTGCCCTCGACTATGGTCGCCAATTTTACTTATTTATATATGTAATCTCGAACTGAACCCTTTACCTTGAACTACAGGTGTAGACTGTTCCAGTTCCGTTAACTATGACCTGATACAAAGGGTTTACAAGTGTTTCTGAGTGAAATCATCTGGAGGTTGCCGGTTCAATACCTAAAAAAGGTAAAAATAAGAAGGAATACTTCCAATAACTTAACCCTTGTACCTGCTCATGGTTAAGTTCGAGATTTTGCGCGGCCTCCCGAGGTCGAGATGAAATACCTGAAGAAGGTTAAAGAACATTTCAGCCGAAACATTGTGCGTATAACAATAAAGATCAATAGTCTGAATATTCTAATAACAATAATTGAGGTTCATCTCAGAAATTTAGACAAATGTAAATATACGTTTTAATTTATTCATAACCATATTTAATTTAAATAAATGCAGTTCGAAAAGTTGCAAATTAAATAATTCTTTAATGATTAAATTAAAATTAGAATTTTTTTTGTCCTCTTCATTAGCCGAGAAAGTATTTCTTTTGACTACTAAATGAAGTCATTGAGATGAAAAATATCTCGAATCTCTCAGGTCTGCCAAATCTTTTTTTCATTCTCGTGTACTTTCTCTTTGTACGGTTATTAGCCAAAAAGGAAATCCCTGAATTCAAACTTGATTTAAAACTTGACCACGTGTCACATTCGGCTCGTTTCGTAAGTGTTGACTACAATTGGATATCGCCGTCACTGTCATGATCCACTGATTTTATTGTTCTCAGGCAAGGTCCAGGTTTTTTTTCTTTCTTTTTGTTTCCTTTTATTTTCATTCTTTGGTCCAACGAAACGGCAAAATCTACCAGACGTCAAATTCACTTTTCTTTTTTCTTTTTTTTTTTTTTTTACTTTTTTGTTTTCTGGCTGGGATTAAGTGATCCGTTTGTATCTAAAAATTCCCAGAGAATTTCATGTGTCTTGTTCTCTAGTGGCTGTGGGTGGGGAGAACAGATTGATTCTTCTCTTTCCTATGAGCACTTGCGCAGAATGAAACACAAACAGCTCGTCCGAGTTGTTATTGTTGTTGTTATAAAGAGGTTGTAGATTACAACGGTCAAAACGAGGTGACCATAACAACCACACAGAGAAAAACTGTTTGAATGAACCTTTTTGTTTTTCTTAAAATGCACAAAAATAACCACCACATTCAGTGAAACATTGTGACAATTTTTAATCAAATTTTCATTTAATCTCGACTTGTTGACCAATCGGAAAAGTTAGTTGTTATTCAGTTTTACTTTTAATTTTTTTTATATTTTTATATATTTATTTCTATCTATGTTTACGTATATTTGTTTTAATTAATTCTTTATTTTCAATATTTGACTATCAGTTTTTTTGTCCTTCGTCTGGGGTGAAATATATTAGACTTAAAAAGATTTCCAGTTTTTACTTACTCGACAGATTTTGTGATATTTTATGTGAAATTCTCAATCTTGATATGTTGGACTTACTTCAAAGGTTGTGTAATAAATATAATACAGAAAGAAACATTTCAATATAATCTATATTTTAAATTCACTTGTCGTCCGTTTGTTCACGCGTTACATTCACCCACATACACTTACCGCAGCCAGTTAGGATATCCTTCCATCCTCTCTCTCTCTCTGTCAACCAAGTGAAATATTCTTTTACATCTCCACCCCGCAACCAATTACGATATTCTTTCATCCTCTCTCTCAACCAAATGAGATAATCTTCTACATCAACAAAATACAGCCAAGTTGGATATTCTTCCACCCTCTCTCTCTCTCTCTCTCTCTCTCTCTCAACCAAGTGAGATATTCTTTTACATCTCCACCCCGCAACCAATTACGATATTCTTTCATCCTCTCTCTCAACCAAATGAGATAATCTTCTACATCAACAAAATACAGCCAAGTTGGATATTCTTCCACCCTCTACCTCAATCAATTGGGATATTCTTCGAAATAAATATTGCTTCTTCAAATCAAACACAATGTTCAACTAAGTAGCGCTTTGTAAACATTCATTTATGTATATTGTTTTGGTGAAGATTTAGTGAACTCCAAGCATCCGATCACCTCTGAAAGTCTGACAAGTTCTAACAACACGTTGTCAAAGGCTGAAAAGGAAAAAGAAAACAGCTCTGAAGAGTCATTGGTACCAGCAATACCATTATCTACAAAATAAGATATACAACTATATATATTGTACTTTGGGTAGAATTAAATGCTGATAATTAATTAGTGTATTAAGTATTATATTGATTGTTATTGTATATTTTTTAATAATTTATTGCCAAAGCATCAATCAGAATTATATGTAATAAAATTGCAAATCATATATTCTGGCTTGAATAGCTGTATTTCATTTTTTTTTTTTTCATTCGAGGAATTTCCACGTGTCCTGCTCGTATTACGTCCATGTTGTAAAAAACAATGTCGACATAAAATTAATTTACAAACAGAAAATATCAAATGAATATTTTAGTATTTAATTTTAAATAAAAGAAAAAATAATTGTGAGTTGAAAATTAATGATACGAGAAAATTGCCGAAATCATTTGAAAAGAATTTGTGCAGGTGTTTTCTCTAATATTCAAATACGACAATTACCTGTTGCTAAAAGAATTCTATACTTTATGGCGTGAATACATTGATTGATTAACTTTAACGGCATTTCATCCTGTCTAGGGTTATCTTATACATATAGGTTAGGGGAACACGTTCTTGTATGTCAATATTTACATGTTTAACTAGTTGTTTCTTAAATGTTTTTGTGCACAGTCCCATCGAATACAAAGATGGGACGCTATGTACTATCACTACAGATCAGAGTGGACCTGGGAGTAATGGCAAAGAAGGAATACTCTACACAACGCAGATCTCCACCACTGTCAGATGCAGTTTAGTATCATACGTAGGACACCCTTCTTTGGGGTAGTGGTATTAACCCTCTACAGACGATCCATTCAGAATATTCTATACCCCGCTGACAGAATAGTGCAAGATTGAAATCATAACTCTGGATTTTTATGAAATAAATATTAATACATTAGTATCTATTATCTGATGTTTATCATTTGTACATACATAATCCATTTTGGTAATGAAAATTTTTTTTCAATTTTTGATTTGTTCCTATATATAATATTCTTGAAAGTCTTTGCGTATTTATCAACCAAACACTTATAACTGCTGCTGACTTTTAACGCTAAAATAATTTTAAGATTACACGCTATGTGTCCGAAAAATACCCAGCTACTTGATATTACCAAAAATAAATAGTCTTCAAAGCACCCCGACCGCCGCCTTCAATTGGGACATCATAAACTTTATCCAGCGTTCCTTCTAGTTTTTATAACATTCCACCATTTTGTCTTACAATATCACCATTAATTGCTTCATCGTGTTCACTTTTAATCTTTTTCTCCGTGATTCAACGGTGATTCTAGCTTTCCGAAAAGGCAAAAGTTGTTTTGAAAAAAATAGCAAAATAAAAAAAAACTGTATGAGACGCGAAGAGTATAATTGTTGTGTCATCGTGAATGAGACTCTCAAACACAATCTCATTCATTAGGGCATAACTTCTGATTGATAAATGCGTTAAGAAATTTACCTTGTGTCATACGCTGCTCGTATTGGAGGAGGGTACGTGACACTTCAAACAGATTAATCCTACTCAAGAGTTTTCTTAAAGTTACATTAAAGCCGCAGTTCACAGAAATATTTAAAACTCCTGGACACGTTCTGGTTTATGTAATAACAAAACTGGACAAATGCTCGGATCTTTGCAGGGAGCTTAAGAAATTATGGAATATGATGGTGACAAGGATATGAATGATACGTGGAATCGTTGGAACAGCTCCAAAACACTGGATTTAGTTTGGTTTCTTGGTTTCAATGGTCAAAAGCCATCCTTGTAGAAGAACAACAGTGACACTATTTTACCAATAGTTAGAAGGATACAGGAGTTGGTACTTTTTCCCACTGTGCTAAAGGGATTGCTTCAAAAGAAACTGGAAGAACAGATCAGAAGAAGAATTGAGGCAGCCCAGACGACAGAACTGCGACGATCAGCTAGAGTACTGAGAAGAGTCCAGGAGAACTGAAGTGACAGTCATTTCAAACTAGCACTGTTGCTGAGAAAAGAGAGAGAGAAGAACTTGGGCCTTGCAAAAAAAAAAAACAAAAAAAAAACTATGGAACATAAAAGTAACTGTGATACCAATCGTAACTGAAGTGCTTGGAAGTGACTCTAAAGGTTTGGAAAGGGGGCTGGACGAGTTGGAAATCGGAAGGCGAGCCGAGACCATTCAAACTAAAGCTCAGTTAAAATCTGCCAGAATACTGAGAAGAGTCCTGAAGGACTAGGGAGACTTGCTCTCACTTATACTTCAATGGAAGAAGATCAGCTAACGCTGGTATGAAAAAATCGCAAGGAACAAAAACAACAGCAATAATTATTATTATTATTATTATTATTATTATTGATCGATGCAGGAGCAAAGCTAGACAGTGAAAAAAAATTGAATCCCACAAAGAAACCCAAACAAAAAAACAAAAGCTAGATTATAAGTAAAGAAAATTCTAGAAACGGACATCAAAGAAAAAGTAAAAAAGATTTCCTCAGAAGAAGAAAAAACTTCTTGAAACCAACCTCTACGACTGAAATCTCATCAAAGAAACAAACACCGGAACAAGCCGACATATTAGAGACTTTGAACCATTCTTAAAATAGACAAAGGAAAAACTCAGAGAAATGAACAAGAAAAACTGATGACGATGCATGAGGCCTTATACCAAAGAGATGAGAGGAACAGACTATAAGAGTGAAGAAAAGAAGGAGAAAGAGGATTGGCCATAATTTAGAACTACGCAAAAGCAACAATTCGATGACCTAAGAAATACACCAAAACACCAACGAAAGAATATCTGTAGTTGTCAATTATAACAATGTTAACTTAAGAACAAACACGAAAAGAGCAAAATCTGAAAAACAAAACAAGAAGAAAAACAAAAATATATCGATACTTTCACAGACAAAACTGATGAGATCGCACACGAGATTACTTGGACATGCCTAAAAAAGGGAAACCTGAAAAGAGAAATTTAATCTCTTTTAAAAGCAGCACAAAATAATACAATAAGGACCAATTACATGGAAACTACCGGTTCATTGACTAGAGAGCAGAGTGTTCGCTAATGGTCCGAGAGACCTGGGTTCAATCCCAGGTCACATCATACCAAAGACTTTAAAAATGGTACCCGATACCTCCTTGCTAAACACTCAGCAATATAAGGTACGTATCAAGGGTAAATTGGAGTAATCCAGGAAATGGAGTAGCGCCCTGTACTACGCTTCTGTGTAGTAGTTATTGAAAGGGGAGCCTTCTGGTTGCCCTCGACTAAGGTCGCCAACTTTACTTCAACTTACATCGAAACTAAAATTGATAATACTCAACAGAATACCAAGTGTAGGTTGTGTGGAGACAGAGATGAAACAGTTAATTACATAATAAGGGAATACAGCAAACTATTACAAAAGCAATACAAGAGTAGGCATGACTGGTTAATAAAGGTAATCCAAAGGGAATTGGGCAAGAGATTCAAATTCGATCATGCTGGGAAATTGTATATCCACAAACCAGAATCTGTCCAAGAAAATGAAACCCATAAAATTCTCTGTGATGTTGAGATACAAACGGATCACTGAATTCCAGCCAGAAGACCTGACATCGTGCTAATCAACTGAAAAAAAGAGTTTTTCATTTACTTTTACGGCGGATCACAGAGTAAAAATGAAGCTGAGAAAGTTGTAGGACTTAAAGGTGTCAGGGATCCTAATTGTAGGTCGTGCTTTTGGAACGGTTCGCATTGGCTTGGAAAAAAGCCTGGAAGAATTGAAAATCAGCAGTAGAATCGAGACTATACAGACCACAGCATTTCTAAGATCAGCTAGAATACTCAGAGAAGTCCTGGTGACTGAAGGATATTTGTTGTCACTGAGACCCCAGTGAAAGACCACCAGTAAAAACGTGGTGTAAAAATATGGTACATCTAGTGAGGATCGAACTCCTAGATAATAATTGATTTTCGAGACAAGTCTGTAAACCATTGCATTTTTAGACATTCTTGTAATCAAATTAAAAGAATTGATTGACGATAGAGGAATTTGGTGAGAATACAAGGGAAAGTGCTGGAGATTTTAAAGATACTTGATTTTACGTGATGCCCAGCATTGAAGAAGAAAATCTTTTAGTAAAACAAGAACCAATTTACCGCAACTCTCTAGTAATTAATTACTTCATGTATTGAAAAACCTTAATGTTTCTTTAAACTGCATCCAGTGTCTATACAGAGCTGTTAAGACAAACAAAACAATCAAGATATACTGGACATTGTTGGAGAAATAAAGATTATCTCATTAGTGACGTTCTTCTTTGGACTCCCACGCATGGACACACCAGTATTAACTGACCTGCAAAAATTTACTTTTACAAAACAACTGGTTTACAATCAAAATCAACGCAATACCGTAACTATTCAATGTAGTCTTGACGTTGATGTAGCCAAACGGGTTTACTTGGAAAATAATTAAGTTTTTCCATCACTTCGTTTAGACTTTATATTTGTACATATTATATGCACGTGTGTTATAAATAGTAAACAATTTTGAATAAAAACTTTTTTCTTAATTAAAAGCCTTTGATTAGGTAGATTCAATCTTAGAAACAAGGTAAGCTTTCCCGCTTTCAAAAACATATCTCGTGTAATGAATGACCCTTTGTTTTCTAAGTGAAAAATTATCCTTAAAAGATCGTTCATGACACGTGTACGTACGGTACTTTAAAAAAGCTCAACCATCTTTTATTTTTGCCACAAATTTTAATAAAACTTCAGTGGCTTCGTCATACAAAGGAAGTGATTATTTTACTTTATTTTCGTAGCCAGATTTCGTTTAGTTGAAGCAAACGTTTCCTTTCTTCGAGAATTTTCTGGTTCAGTTTTTACATAAAATACTGTAGGGGCAGTATTGTCACTTACAAAACATGATTTATCCCAGGATGCACAGTGAGAATCGAACTCACTAACAATGATATAAGAACCTAATTCGTTAAACAGTTCACCATGCAAGGTGCTTATTGACCATGAATTGTCATTAGAGATTAATGTTTTTAGTTTGGTTTGGAAAGCATTTTTCTAAAAGTGCTTGACCGATCGCTGTGGTTTGAGGAAATTTACTCTATTCTTCTTTCAATTCTCTGAAAGTATATTAAAGAGTGTTACCAAACCGACCCCGGGAATAAAACCTGTAAATATACCATAACGAGAGGTCTGTACCCGTCACTGTTTGTTCACTGTTACTTTAATATGGACTTCTTTTATTTAAGAAAGAAAATAAAAACCTCATAGTCGTAAGATCTGCGTCGGTCTCTTCGAAGACAAAAAGTAAAGAAAAAAAAAAATGAAAATATGATGATTATGTATATAACTTTGGTGCTTCGTACCCGATGACGTGTTCTCTATTTCATTACGATTTTTTTCCCCACCCAGCCCTTGCAGAACGACCCCTACACTTTTACTCGTGGGTCGGGACAGAATGAATTGAGCTGCACCAACATACCAATACTCTCTCTCTCTCTCTCTCTCTCTCTCTCTCTCTCTCTCTTTCTTTTGTTCCAACCTACCTATCTACTTATTAAGCTCACATAATTGTTTGCTCCCCGGCTGTGTCACATATCCACCCCGATTCTTTCTTGCCACCCGTTCGCAACCCGTCTTACTCCTAACAATGATAGATTGATTGGACATTTTCTTTACCTTGTCGCGTGAGGTCAGTCAGTGGTCGCACTCAGTGACTGACCAATTTCTCCTACACCCTCGGTCGCAAATAAACAAATAAGTAAACAAAAGGGAAACACCACCGCAGGCGCACACTCAAATTATCTACCTACAGCGGATAAAACCCGCAAATTTTACAAGCACGAAACTGACCTAGCAAGTGCGAATCTAGATTCATAAAGTTATATTTGTGACTACAATGAGGGATTTTCGTGCCTATCCAGTCATCCCCAACTCCCAACTCATCTTATTTAAAAGCTTCAATTATCTCATTGTCTATGATTTATCGATTGATTGATTAATTGATTTTAATGACATGTCTACCTGCCGTGGTTATTTTATGGCTAGAGGTTTGTGAATGGCGAACATTGTACGTTTATATTTGCTATTTTTGTCGTTGTTTCTTCGGGGTTTTGGGCGGGGAGGCACGGTTGTATGATTTCGAATATTCTTAAATTTAAATGATTTTGCACAGTTTCTGGTTTCGAGTATTCCTATGATACGAGAATCATCAAATAAGTTTCCAGACTTTTTTCGTATGGGCACTTTTATTGATAGTACGCACATGAAACCCTAGTCCCCTTCGAAGTAATCTTCTCTGGCTGTAATGAACTTGTTGTACCGTTCCAACAACTTCTGGAACGCCCCATGGAAGTACTCTTGTGTGAGCGTGTTAATGACCGTCGTCACAGCCTCTTTCATCTCCTCAATTGTCTCATAGCGATAGCCTCTGAGCTTAGGGAATAACCAAAAGTCACAGGGACCAACGTCTGGACTATAGGGAGGCTGAGAAACTGTGTTGATGCCCATCTTGGTCAAATAGTCTGTGACAAGGATGGAGTTATGGACTGGGGCATTGTCCTGGTGGAAATAGCACTGGCCTGATTTGAAGAGTGCTGGCCTCTTCCGACGGTTTATTGACTTTCTTACTCCTCCCACACCTCTCATTACCCCTCACAGACTCTCTGCCTTCCTTGAATCTTTTATGCCACTCGAAAACTGATGCTCGATTCATGCAAAATAGTCGAAAAGCAGTCTGAGGCATTCCATACGTTTCTGTGGCGGCATTTTTTTCGGAATTTAAAACAGAATTTTATTGCATATCGTTCTTCTAAAGTGTGCTCACGTCCATATTGCATTTTTGAAATTCCCCAACTGTGACAATCAGGCTTTAGTAGGGTGTATTCCAATTGCTACTGTAGCTGTTCATTTGAAGCTGAAATCATAAAAATTGGTCAGTCATCTCATAAGATGTATGGCTATAAGATACTGAATTTTCAAGAGTCTACGCCAATTTTAAATGCCTATACAAAAAAAACGCTGGAAACTTATTGAATGTACCACGTATGTTTCAAAAGATTATTTCTATCTAAAAATTGTCTCGAGTTTGCAAACAGTTCTATGATTTCAAGTAACAAATATTGATAATCCTTAGTAAACAACCAAAGCTTCAAAATTCTAAACACCAATGATTTACAGTCATGTTGTATCAACAATTCGCATTGAATACAAATAAATGTTGAATAGATCTATTTAACCCATTGATGGAACCCTAACCTGACGTGATAGTACCCCACTTCGGGTCAAAGTGGACCTGGAATTAATCGCAATGAAGAGGTATTCTACACTCCGCACAGCTGGGGCTGCAAAATACACTGACTTCATCTCTGCAGAAGATTAAGAATCCCCACGAGTGTCCTGGATATGACACTAAACAATCTGATGGTGAGGCTCCAGTAATTCAGGAGCTTTGAGAAATGCGGTGTACTCCTTCATTGCCATCGCTCCCATTATTTGCAACCAGTAAATCAAACCTAAAGCAAAGATCGACACTTTCATCCAAGATACTAAACTTACATACTCTGATAAGAAGCAAAACCACTCACCCATAGATAAATATTCCTGACTTGGCCATTGCAACAGAGAGAATGAAAATCTATATCGGCGAGTCTTATAATGCGCTAATTATATCCCCTGAAAAAAAAAGGGTGAAACCCTTTCCTCCCAAAAAAGAAAGTGTTTTAAGTATAACACTAAATTGTATTTGGTGTTGAGGCATTATTTTTTGAGCTCTGCAGAGTGTAGAATACCTTTTCATTGCCATTACTTCCAGGTCCATTCTGACCCGTAGAGTAATGACTATGGCATTGGATTTGCAACATCGTAGTGAATTCGAACTCCAGTCGTACTGTTGTTTTTATTTTCATACAAATACTTTTGAGGAAAGGTACGAATTCCCATATAGTTTAGATAGTACCCCTTCTACAAATAAATAACATTGCTTGATATATCATTAAATCATGATACCAACCCAAACCAAAGAATTTGTAAAATTCCATCTTGTTACGAATAATATCAATATGATGGTATAGATTATAATATTATACGAGGATCATTAAATAAGTTTCCAGACTTTTTTCGTATGGGAACTTTTATTGATAGTACACACATGAAACTCTAGAGCCCTTCGAAGTAATCTCCTCCGGCTGCAATGTACTTGTTGTACCGTTCCAACAACTTCTGGTACGCCCCATCGAAGTCCCCTTGTGGGAGCGTGTCAATGACCGTCGTCACAGCCTCTTTCATTTTGTCAATTGTCTCATAATGACAGCCTCTGAGCTTAGGGAATAACCAAAAGTCACAGGGAGTAAGGTCTGGACTATAGGGACGGCGAGGGACTGTGTTGATGCCCATCTTGGTCAAATAGTCTGTAACAAGGATGGAGTTGTGGACTGGTGCATTGTCCTGGTGGAAATGCCACTGAGCCGATTTGAAGAGTGCTGGCTTCTTCCGACGGAATCTCTTCCTGAACTCCCTTAAAACCTCAACAGAGTAAACCTAACCCTAACCCTTTAGCCAATCAACTCTGGTGTATTGACTTCCTTACTCCTCCCACACCTCCCATCATCCCTCACAGACTCCCTGCTTTCCTTGAATCTCTTATGCCACTCAAAAGCTGATGCTCGATTCATGCAAGATCGTCGAAAACCAGTCTGAAGCATTCCATACGTTTCTGTGGCGGCATTTTTCCGAATTTAAAACAGAATTTTATAGGATATCGTTCTTCTAAAGTGTCCTCATTGCATTTTTGAAATTGACCAACCGTGACAATCAGGCTTTGGTTGGATGTATTCCAGTTCCTGCAGTAGCTGTTCATTTGAAACTGAAATCATAAAAATTGGTCAGTTATCTCATTAGATGTATAACAATAAAATACTGAATTTTCAAGAGTCTACGACAATCTTAAATGCCTATACAAAAAAGTCTGGAAACCTATTGAATGCTCCACGTATATTATATAATTGGGTGATGATAATCATTGACGGCAACTACACAAGAATGCTGCGAACGATATTGAACAAGTCCTGTTGATGGTCTCCCACTGGACTCTGAGAGACAATAAGTCTCCTCAGTTTTGCTAGACTATTCTCGGTATTCTGGCCGATCTTAGCTATGCTGGAGTTTAAATGGTCTCGGCTTGTCCACCGGTTTCTAGCCCTTCTAGTCCCTTTTCAAGCCTTTAGAGACCATTTTAAGCGTGCCAATTACGACTAGTATCACAGTCACTCTCATGTTTCCCAACTTTATTAGTTCTCTGGCAAGGTCCAAGTATTGGTCGTTTTTTTCTTTGATTTCTCTCTGCCAAAACGGAAAAATACGGCGGGTTTTTGAGGTGGGGTTGTTGCTAATTATCACGAGGTCTGGCCTTCTAGCCGGGATTTGGTGATCTGTCCGTATCTCAAAATCTCTGAGAATTTCATACGTCTCATTCTCCATTACGGATTATTGTTTGTGCTTATACCATTGGGTAGTATTGTCAAATTTCAATTTCTAACTCAATTCCCAGTGGATCACTTTCTCCAACCAGTCGTCTCTAGTCTTATACTCCTTTTGCGCTAATTTGCTACATTCACTTATAATATGATTAATCGTTTCGTCTATGTCACCACATAATAAACACTTGCCATTCAGTTAAGTATTATCGATTTCGTTTTAATATAATAGGTCCTTATGACGTTGTTAAGAAAAGATTCTCTTTCCCTCTATTATGATTATTATTATTCTCCAAGCGTTTTTTTAGAGCAATATTAACTTGTTTTTCACAGAAGTTTGTGTGACAACAAATCTCCTCAAACCTCCAAGACTCTTCAGAGTATTCTAGTCGATTTCAGTTGCGCTGTGGTTTGGACAGTCTCAATTGTTCTTCGAATTTCCATTTCCCCCAGTCCTTTTTCCAGGTTTTTCGCGATTGTTCCAAGTGCTCCAACTATGATTGATAGGGTCATGTGTATTTCATTCATTTATTTGTTTTGGTATTGCCCTCGACGGTAAATTCGTGCATGAAGGGCCCCCAGCTTATAAATTGTTCTTGTGTCACATTTTGCCTTCAGTGGAACGGAGAGACAAATCGATATTCCAGTTTTTATTGTAAATATAATCAATCAACCAATGAATGTTTCGCTAAGAATTCATAGGAAAAATTCAGAAATCTAAAACCTTAGTTCCTCGTGCACTTACAGAAAAGAAAATCCGTCAGCGTTTAACTCTTTGTCTTCCTCTCGTTGCTTAACATAAATCATTTTTTAAACTAGGGAGTCATTAATCGTGAAAGATTGATCTATTACGAGAATAAAAAATGAAGAAAATTACTATTTCCCGAGTAGCCTTACACAGCTCAATTTAAAAGAGAATCTACTGAAGAAAAGTAATTGGTGTTAGGTCTGGGGATTCTGTATTACTGGATTGGCAGATTTTATTTTTAGATAGCTTTAGAAACATTTAATTTGAATTCACGTAGTGCTTTCAATAAGTTTCCAGACTTTTTTTGTACAGGCATTTAAAATTGTCGTAGACTCTTGAAAATTCAGTATGTTATTGCTATACATCTTATGAGATGACTGACTAATTTTATGATTTCAGCTTCAAATTAACAGCTACAGCAGGAATTAGAATACACTCTACTAAAGCCTGATTGTCACAGCAGGTGAATTTCAAAAATGCAATCTGGACTTTAAAAGAACGATATGCAATAAAATTCTGTTTTAAACCTGGAAATAACGCCATGTGATGAAAGCTGGATCTACTGCTATGACCCAGAGACCAAGAGACAGAGTTCCCAGTGGAAGCATGCTGGCTCTCCCAGACCCGAGAATGCCAGACAGAGCAAATCCACCCACAAACTTTTGATGATCCCATTTTTTGGCTGCACTGGCATGATCTACATGCATTGGCTTCCCACTGGACAGACAGTCAACAAGGAATACAATGTTGAGGTTTTAAGGGAGTTCAGGAAGAGATTCCGTCGGAAGAGCCCAGCACTCTTCAAATCGGGTCAGTGACATTTCCACCAGGACAATGCACTAGTCCATAACTCCATCCTTGTCACAGACTATTTGACCAAGATGGGCATCAACACAGTCCCTCGCCGTCCCTATAGTCCAGACCTTGCTCCCTGTGACTTTTGGTTATTCCCTAAGCTCAGAGGCTGTCGTTATGAGACAATTGACAAAATGAAAGAGGCTGTGACGAAGGTGATTGACACGCTCACAAAAGAGGACTTCCATGGGGCGTTCCAGAATTTGTTGGAACGGTACAACAAGTACATTGCAGCTGGAGGAGATTACTTCGAAGGGGACTAGAGTTTCATGTGTGTACTATCAATAAAAGTGCCCATACGAAAAAAATCTGGAAACTTGTTTAATGATCCTCGTACTTTATTCAAAAAGATTGCTTTTGTGCGTATCGTGGCAGTTGTGATATTTACGTGCATTTTGAAATTGTTTAAATTGGTATATTGTGGTTCATTGATTGTAATTCTAGGAAAGGTAATAAAATTCAGTTCAATCGAAAAAAAGTTTATAGAAAAGATACTATAAATAGTCAAACATTTCAAAAGTAGTTTGCTATATATGGCACTTCTATCATAGAATGGTATCCTGTGTATGACACTAAACTGTATTCTGTATTGAGGCTTCAGTTCTGGATCTCAAAAGTGTAAAGTAATTCCATTGTTGCCATTACTTCCAAGTTTCATTCTAACCAGGAATCC
>OY757940.1:25466466-25478966 GCA_963585895.1 Sepioteuthis lessoniana
CTTGGATAGTTTGTGAGATGAGAAGTAAGTGGCCGTACAACTGCTTTTTTGCAGAGCACCGCTTCCAAAATTTGTTCAAAATAGTATAGAGAATCTTGCTTTTTCTCCGAGCGTTTCATTAGAGCTCAAGGGGTGTAACCATACATTAGTACTGACACGGCTACAGGTTGGAAAAATTCCTGTTGTATTTTATCAAAGAGATCAAATTTCAATATAGTCAATAACTTGTAAACAGCAGTCCGAGGTTAACGTAAACGTATGTTGACATCGCTTTCAGTACTTGAGATATTGCTACCGATGTATATGAACTGGTCTACTACGACCCCCTCGCTAAAAAAGCAATTACTTGATTATATTCCCAAAGCAGAAAAATAATGATTCCTGACAATCAATTTGCTCTGCTAAAGAGAAACCAGAAGTTTCTTCCTTTAAGTGAAAAGATAAAACTTGTCACCTTAATAAAAGAAAAAAAAAAGGAACCAGAAAAAAAAACTGAATAAGAACAAATTGTCTCTTCATTCAATTCACTTTTATGAGAGTTTTGCCGTTATGTTTTATTTTTATTTTATTTTATCGAACCAATTTTACTCAACTTAAGAATTAATTTTATGTCTCATCTTTTCCGTGACGGAGGGGTTGGGTAAATACCTTGTTATGTTGACACGTTGCAAGTTTGAATTGTAAGTTTTTCTTTTCTTTGACTGGTTTTTGCGCTATTCACCATTTTTAAGATTGCTTACACACTAGAGTCCATACCTCAATAACAATATGGGGTTTATTGATACACCCTTTATTTTAGGACCTGTACATATATTGGTCTGCATATATGACAATTTACAGTAATCCGGCTGTAAAATGAAAGGATAAAAATTTGTCGACTTATCGAAGAAAGAAAAGAAGCGGAAAAAATGCTGACGCTCTTAAAAATCTGCAGTCAAAGTTGATTTGTTTAGAGCTAATTGCAATAACCAGGCAACTCTTTGTTCCTCTCCTGTTCTTTAGTATTTTAACTTTTTAGCAGACATAATTTTGTTTTCAGTGAAGTTTGAATACTTTTACTGTTTCTTAGCATTTATTCAGAGATGAACGGTTTTACTGAACTTATACTTTTAAGGCACATACTTTTTGACGGATGATTTGTTCGTATTTGAAACCTTAAGGCAAATTTTTGACGAATTAGCCTTTGCCCTTCCCTCCGTCATTATGTCCCTTACCAACAATAAAAATAATTCAATTCAGGAAATGATTTCATTTTATTATTCATTATTTATTGTTAATCGTTAAAGAGATAAATGTTGCTAGAGTCCTATCACTTTCCTACCACTTACCAATAGCTCGAGGAAGAACAGATAGATGTACGTCTTTCTAAAAGACAGTAGCACGAAGTGAAACGCAGATGACCGCTTCCATGATTTGATCCGGGTCGACGAGTCCGTTTCCTAAGACACCCTCCTCTTAGAGCAAATAGAATAAAAAACAATATATTGAGTTCGGTACTATTCGCAAAGTCTGTCAGTCTTTCCTGCAATAGTGCACAACATTCAAGACAGACTTATGTCGAAACTTGTTTTCGTCGTGGGGCCGTGACTCAAGTAGCGTACGTTGTGAAAGAATACTCTGGCGGAGAGCATACCTATCCAAGTCTGGTTTGAATCCAGAATTTTTCTTCTCCTAGATCGGTTACCATACCAAATTTAAAGAATCAGTCTGTCCAGCTAGTTAGCTATATCTGGAGAGAAAATGATTAGATTCATAGCTTTCCCAGGGGTATTAACGCTATGTGAAATGCAAACAGCCTAGTCCAAGTTTTGAATTTGAGTCACTTGTTCATTTCTTACTACCATAACCATTACACCACAAGCGCCTCCTTTTACAAGAAAGATCTATTCGTAAATTAAAATTTTAAAGTGCAAACATTCTAATTGCAATTGTCAGTTTTACGTTTTTACGATTATCGGGCGATGACCGTGAAAACAGGAAACTGACAACAGCAATTGATATGATTGCATTTTTAAATTTTATTGTGTGTGTGTGTGTGTGTGTGTGTGTGTGTGTGTGTGTGTGTTATTCTTTCATAAGTAGGCATTTCATATTCTTACCGTCTTGAAGTTTGTAATATTCTTTTTTACTTTCTTTTTCTGATGGACGCATAAAACGTGTTTGTGTCAAACAAGAGAAACAAAAGATATGAAATTCTAAAAATATCTGCCTTGGGCGTTTTCGTTAAGAGGACCAAATTTAGAAAATTTCGAGTTGTAGACAAATTTGTAACACATTTTATTCTACGATGACAACGCTTGACTTTCATTTTAAGACCTAGAATTGCGGAAAAGCATTCAAATTTCACATTCAAAATATTACGGCTTTATTTAGTCATTTTTACAAGATAACTTTTTTTTATAAACTCAGAGAGTTCAAAGGTCAAAATTTGGACTCTTGTTCAAGTCATTAATGTGTTACGCAATTTTTCAGACAATTCTTGGAGAATGGAATTATAACAAGTTGATTTTGTTCTGCATAAGAATTTTTGTTTATTTTTGCATATGTTTATTTTTATTTTGGTCGAAAGGAAATTATAAAATAAAAATTTTAATCAAAATGAAATCCTTACATCGAGGATTTTTCAGACAATTAAACCGTCCGTTAGAAGGTGGTCTGGAAAGTTCATATGATAACGTCATATCTGCTGTTGACGTTTGTTTTACCAATAGAATCCAAACACTGCAACACCTCTGGAAAAAATGTGTGAACCGCAAGAGGGATTATGTTGAAAAATAAACCGCATTTGATCATATCTTGGTCAGCCAAGGAATTTTTCAACAAACCCTCGTCTAACGTTTTTCACATAATCTCTTCTCAGTCAAAATATTTCTTGATGCTTGAAAAACAATCAACAAAATCTTCTGAAAGGTGAATGAACATATGAAAAAATTTAGAATATTCAACTCAGTCGGCATCTCCAGTGTCAAAACATTGGAGGACATAAAATGAAGGGTGACAAAAAATAATAATACAAAAAAACTGAAAGATTACAGTTATACGGAGATTAGGGAAATTAGGATTAACTACTTAGAAGAAAGAAGAATATGAGATTATCTAAATGACACTTTCTAGATAATGGATTTTTCGAATTATGGCAGACATATTTTCAATATTTAACCTCGAACTGGAAATCTAATCCCGAGACAGATTTTAAAAAAAAGTTTATCAACCAATTAAATCTTTTACTAATAGAGTGATATATATCTTTCGAACGAATTGCCTAATCTGATTAAAAAACAGCAACAGTGTCAAAAAATTAAGATTAGATTGGATGATTTCAGAAAAAGTTGTAAGAAGAATTTAAGAGATCATTTTTGAGAATTATCGGATAAATTACTTAAGAGAATTTGATCTGAATAAAGATATTCTTTTAATAGTGTATATTTTCTGTAAAAAGATTCATTTTTTAAGGTTGATGTGAGAAGATAGTAAAAAGTAGAGATGCCCAAAGAGCCATAACAAACAAAAAATAGAATAAGGAGTAAAAGAGAAAATGGCCAAAACCATAATAACTCTTAGAATTTACTTGCCTCAGATTGATTACTTGTAGTTTCTAAGTGGCCACCGTGAGGGCTGTTGAGGTTTTGAGAGTTAATAGAGTTGGACAAAACAGCAATAAGAGAATCACTGTCAGATTTCTTGGGTCTCTTGAAATTGACGGGTCATGACCTGAAGTATTCAAAAGAGGAATATGAGGATAATCATTGTGGCTAAACCTTCAATTCATTCCCAGAAAATGTAATATCAACAATTGATAACTGATCTCGTATTAAAAAAAGATTGCTTACCCGCTGTTTCTAAGTGATCACTCATCTAAGTACTCAGCAGGTTTATCGTTGTTTAACTTTGATAACGAACCAGGAACGATCGTGAATTCCTAATATCATTTTTATGAACACATGAGAGATTTTCTATAATAATTTTCCAATGCGAAAGCGGATTTTCTTTCAGTAGCAATGAAAAAATGTTGCGTGAAGAGATTTGTAGGTCATGAGATTATATATGGGTTGAAGACTGTGGAGCGCCAATTTTTCTAGTTGTACAAGATTATCTCAGAAATCAACGTTCAAAATGCGGTCTTTTATCATGGCTCGAAAACTGACCTGAGTCGGTGACAAACAACGAACACTTCGTGCACTAAACTAACCCAATATTATATATAAAAAAGTGGTTATTAACGTTGTGTCAGGCTGGTAGGCTTCAATTAATTATTAGTTATAGGAATGCCTACGTATCTATTAACTTGTATTTTATCCTGACATAGATAGATAGATATATAGATAGACAGATAGATATGAACAAAATGAGATAGATAGATAGATAGATTGTTATGATGCTTTATGTCAATCTGCCAAACGGTTCATGAGTTGAAATAGAGAGTTTACAATAGTAAGTATATGCTTTATTCTGTGAATAAGTCTCAGTCCCCAAAGAGGATCATTGTCAGTGGCATAATGTCGAAATCTGTTGTCTATACAATCAAATTACCACCACTAACGTACAAATGTATTTATGAAAAAATGAAACTTATTCTGATTCATTTCAGAATTTGAATCTTTTCAAATTTGTAATTTTTCTTATCAATATTCGTATGGGGAAATGTTTTTGGAAAGGAGAGTCTTTTATAGACTTTTTATAACTGTTTTATGAATAGAAGATATGTTACAAAAGAAGTAACGAAAAAAATAACAACAAACGTAACATAACCATTCCTTAAATAAAGATTATTTTTAGTGTTCAAGTTGGACTTTTTTGCGCTGACTTTTATGTTGAGAGTGTACCATGACCACCTGACGCTCAGGTCCACACGTAGAAGACAACTTTTTATGAAGTGCGGTCAAGGTTTTGTTACAAATCAGTTGTAAAAGTTTTAATTAAATGGTTAAGTTAGATATTTGCTTATTTATGTGGCAAGATATCTGTTCATTTTACTTCAAAGCCGTGTTTGCGGATGGTCCATTTTGATGCTAAAGTTGTTGTTTTTTTTTTGTTGACTGGGCATCGTTATTCAACTTTCAAACAGTCGTGTTCGAGTCATTTTGATTTTAGTTTTCATTATGACATCAAGGCACTTTTGGGGACAACAAATGACATCAACTCTTTTCATATCTCGAGCAATTTCCTCAGTTTTCTCAATGGCGTCTTTGTATTATACTTTGTCATTATTATTTCAATATTCTTACAAGGATTGCTGAGACTGCTCCAAGAACTCCAGTGATTATGGGTACTACCTACCCTATCATGCTTCATAATTTTTGCAATAACCGAATCAAATCCAATTATTTTATCGATCTTTTTCATTTTCAGACTGATTTTGAGATTTTCTATTTATTTCTTTACGATTATTATCCTTTTACTTGGATTCCTTATGTAGGCCTGATTATTTAATTAGTTTAGGTTATTTAATACTGGTCATCACTGAAGTATGAGAAAGGGCAATACTTCTCAGTTCTCCAGGACCCTTTAATTATTATTATTATTATTATTTACTCCTTTAAAAGTTTTTCACTCCAGCGTTAGCTGATGGTTTCTCACTGGACTTTGAATGACTGCAAGTCTCCTCGACTCTTCTCAGTATTCTAGCCGATATCAATGATACTGTAATCTGGATGGCCCCTACTTGTCCTCTTATTTACAGCTCTTCCAGTCCCTTTATCAATCCTTTGAGGATTGTTCCAAGTGCACCAACCACAAATGGTATCACCGTCACCTTCATGTTCTTGAGCTTATAAATGGAATTACCATGACCGGCAAGCTCCACGCGTGATATACGTAACCACTGGACAGCTGTTTCGACGTTGTTAGGTCTCATCAGCAGTGTATACCGTGGTCTCTCCCCTGGAGATCGAACGAGCGACCGCAGAATGCAGAGCCGAAACTCTACCACTGAGCAACTGATCCACATCGCACACAAGCGATGCCAAATCAACAAGTCATAGTAAATACGCGACTAATTAACCTGGTGTGTCTTGTAGTTACATTAGAACTTTTATAGAAGGCATGGTCACATCCGGGTTATAATTATGCAGACGCATATCTCCAATCCTCTTGGGAAGACGAAACCCTGTGCAGGGCCGATGAGACCTAATAAAGCCGAAGCAGCTGTCCAGTGGTTCTGTGTGTCACGCGCAGTGCCTGCTGGATTTTCTGGTCATTGTGATTTAATTTCTAATATAATTCCTCTAGTTAAAAAAGAAAAAAAATTTTTTTTTAGTTCTCTAGCAAAATGTTGGTTCTTAACTCTCTTTTCGTTTTCTTTAATTATCACTCTGTGGTCCGCCGGGACGACAAAGTTCACTATTCGGCAAGTTCTCTTTTGTTATTGACTATCACTTGGTATGGTTGTCTGGCCGAGATTAGGTGATCTGTTTGTATCTCAAAATCCCAGTTTCATTCTCCTGGACTGATTCTGGGTTGTACAATTACCACTTATTCGTGTGGTCAAATTCAAAAATTTTGCACAACTCCCAGGGGATTACCATTCTTACCCGGTTGTGTCTAGTCTTATACTTCTTTAGCGCCATCTTACAGCATTTGTTAATCGTATGATTGATCGTTTTATCTCTATCACAACATAACCAACATCTGTTATTTTGTTACGTCTTATCAATTTTTGTTTTAACGTCGTAGGTCCTTATGGCGTCGTTTTGTACTGCTATTAGAAGAGATTCAGTTTCTCAATTAAGTTTTCCCTTTCTAAGCCATATCTAGATCTTCTCGTCTGAGATTTCGCTTATTTGTTGCTTAAAATATCAATACAGTTGTTTTTCTTCCCATTTTTGTTTTCTAGATATGGCTGTTCTTTTGATCTTTGTGTTGTTTGTATTCACTCTAATCAGTCTTTCTTCCTCCTTCTTTTCTTGAAATATAGTCTCTCTATATCATCTCTGGCTTGTAAGGTCTTATGCATCGTCATGAGTTTTCTAGTTCTCTTGTCTATTTGTTGAAGTTCTTCTCTCTTCCACTTTAAGAATGGTCCCGAGTATCTTACGAGGGAAACAGCCCAGATTTTTATCTCTTTGATGAGATTTCTACAATCTTGTTTGGTTTCAAGAAGTTTTTTGTTCTCCAGATGTTTTCTTTTTTAATTTTTTCTTTCATCTTCTCTTGTTTGATGGTGCTCGCTTCCAGTATTCCCAAGTATTTGCAGGTTTCCTTTTCGGTGGCCGTTCTGATTTTTTCTTGATTTGATAGTTCTATTCCTCTCGTCATTTGATATTTTTGGCTTTCATTGTTAGCATGGCGCATTTTTCTATGCCAAATTCCATCTCTATACCCTCACGGTATATCCTCACTGCCTGTATAAGGGTTTCCGATTCTTTTTCATTTTTGGCAAACAGCTTGGTATCGTCCATGTACATGAGATTATTGATTTTTTTTCTTGTGGTTTAGTAAGTTTGTATCCACCTGTGAAGTATGTGATTGAGTGACATCATCGCCATTACGGATTGTAATGATGATAGCGCATCTTCCTGAAAGATCCCTCTCTGGATTTAAACCTCAACTAATCTTTTTTTCCTCCTGCTGTCAATTCCACTCTCCACTTTTTCATGGTCTCTCAATAAACTTTAAGACTTCGTCAGCTACCTCGTGCATTTTGAGACAGTCTATTATCCAACTTTGTGAGACAATATCGTATGCGTTTTTGTGGTCAGTCCACGTCATAACTACATTTTTCCGTCTCGTTTTGATCTCCTTGAGGATATGTTGATCAATGTATAGTAGATCATCTGTTCCTCTGATTCCTCTACAGTATCCGCGGCTTATTAGCGATTTGTAAATCTCCTCCCTCATTTTGCCTTTAGTATTTTCTTCATCATCGGTAGGCATGTTATGGGTCTATAGTTGTTCGGTCGGTTCATTTTTGAGGGTCCTTTTGAATCAGGATGGTCTTTCCTTTGGTCATCTATTCGGGTATGTCTGTTTTTTCTAAGTATCTATTCCTTTCAGTGGCCAGTCTGTCGTAGATGAAAGTGAATTTTTAAAACTAGTATCCTTGTATGCCATCATGGCTTAGTGTTTTCCAATTTGGTACTTTTTTTATTGTTTCTCTGAGCGAATCGAGCCGAGTTTTTCCCACCGTTTCTAACAGGTGGTTTTACACTGGAATCTAAGTGACAGCGAGTATCATCAGGTCTTCAGGATTCTTCTAAGTATTCTAACAGATTTTGACAGTGCTGTGGTCTGTATAGTCTCCAATTTCCCAAGTCTCTTTTCAAGACCTTCGAGAACCGTTCAAATCGCGCCAACTACCATTAGTATTACCGTCACTTTCACATTCGACAGTTTGTTTTTTAGTTCTCGGGCAAGATCCTTGTATTTTTCGACCTTTTTGCTTACTTTTCTTTCAACTTTATATGGTCTGTTGTGACGGCAAAATCCACAAGTTTTTTTTTTATGTCTGATCTTCTGGTTGGAATCTTCTGATTCATTAATATCTCAAAGTCATACAATTTTATGCATCTCATTTTGTGGGACAAAATCTGGTTTGGGCATATATCATTTGTCAAATTTGAATCTTTTGCTAAGTTCCCAGTCGATCACCTTTCCAGTCCAGTCATGCCTACTTTTGTATTACATTGTTGCATTCACTTACTGTGATTGTTTCATCTGTCACCACATAACATATACATGGTTTTCTGTTGCTTTTCATCAATTTTTGCTTCGGAATAATTAGTCCTTATAGCATTCTTTTGTGTTGCTATTGACAGAGCTTCAGTTTTTCTCTTGGGGCTTTTCCTCTTCGTAGCCATTTCCTTAGTACATCGGCAGAAGAATCCGTTCGGTTGATTTTCTTCCATTTTTGTTACCGAAATTTTCTTTTTCCTATTTATCATTAAGTTATTTCAGTTAACATTGCTGTTGTTAACTGCAGTAATCAATCATTCTTTGATCTCTTTGTTTATTCTTCGGTTCCTTGAAGGGTTGCATCTACACCATCCTCTATACTGACGAGTCTACTTTCTCCTTTTCTTTACATATAGTCAGTCTGCCTGGGTTCCTCTCTTGTCAATTTTTAGAAGGATCCAAAGTATCTTACAAGGGAGATTGCCCTGTTATTTATTCCTTTGATTGAATTTCTACAATCCACTTTGGTTTCAAAAAGTATTCTTCTTTTGAAATGTTACTTTCTGACTTTTTCTTTCATCTGTGTTTGTAGGTTTGGTTTGCTTTCTTTGTTTAACGGCATTTAACCTTTTGTAGGTTATTTAATGCCAAAATCATCCTTCTAGAAGAACAGTAATGGCGCTATTTAACCCATAGACGGGAGAATAAGGGGGTCATATTTGTTCGAAAGTGAACGTAATAGCGCAACTGAAGTTCGAACTCGCTTACAACGATTTTGCAATCCATCGCTTTAACCATTACACCACGAGGACACTCCCTTTGCTTGTGTGTATCTGCTTTTAATATTCCTAGATATTTGGAGTTTCCTTTTTTCCAAATGTCTTGATGCCTTCTTAATGGTACAGTTCTATTTCTTTCGTTGTTTCTCCTATTTTTTTTTATCAACAGGGTACATTCTTCAATTTTAAATCTCATTTCTATATCTTCTTGGTAGATTCTCATAGTTTTTATTAGAGTTTCTTGTTTGATTTTTGTTTTGTTTTGTTATGGGTTTTTAAAATAACTTTTGCAAATATTTTAACATCATCCATATCCATAAGATGGTTTATCTTTTCCAGTAACTTTGTAAATGTGTAACCCGCTGTGCATTTTCTAAGTATAGAATTCTATGATGATATTATTGCTATAACAAATAGCACTAGAGAAAATGAGTAGCCGTGGAAGATGAGTTTTTCCTTCAAATGCTGATTCCATTTACCAGTTTTCTATGACTTCTATGAAGAAGTTTATAATATATATATTTTTCAATTCCACATTTGGTAAAACACTGATTTGTACAAGTGTTCATACGACGTGTTCTTATTTTCTGAACTGAAAATTCATCTCAAGGGTAAAATTTGAGGACGCGAGATACAATGGTACAGTTTCACACTATATGAAAAGAGGATCTTCAGAGGTACATCGACCAATGGAAAACTCGCTGCTGAAGGATATGGGGACTATTTTCAAGAAAATTGACGTTTCACTCATTTCTATTCATTTCTGTATTGGTAAATATAGTTTCCATCTCGAAACTTTATGATCACGTTGTATTAAAGAAAAAACTATGAAAAAAGAACATTTCCTTATTATTAGCATAAATTTTCATGAAACTAATTGTTTACATACACATAGGAAGTGAGTATTTCTATCATTTTTTGTAGTTAAAGTTCCCTTACTTTTAGCGAAAGGTACATTTTTAAAAAAGAAAATTCTCAGATATACCAAAAAATTGGAAGATTGAAAGAATATCTGTTTTGTTGATTTGATATCGGAATTTTTTATTAGATATTTTTGCTAATGACAAAGAAGTCGTTGACTGAATTTTAAAAAGTTAATTTCAGCATACGATGACAGTGGACCGTCACTTCACAATTTCGCAAAGAAATTAAATCGCCATTATTCATCAATTAAAAAAAAAAGATTAAAGAAAACTAGAAATTTTCATCAATGTCGTGACTGAAAGAGAAAAACCACAGCATTTGAAAATATAAAAATTGTTAAAGCAGCAAAATAACAACCCAATGCAACATTTAAACAACACCAAAATTAGTTTAAAATGATACATTTTTATATCAGTTGTCTGTGGGTTTTTTGTTTTGTTTTGTTTTGATTTTTGTTAGGTTTTTTATTTTGTTTTGTTTTTTTTTTGTTTTTTTAGGAAGTCAATCTAATACAGTACTTCGTACATTCCCTTATGTCAATCGATAGGGAAATATTTTTCAATGTGGCACTTGGGACGGTTTTTCATTTCATAATTCTTAAATCAAGGATTTAATTACTGATAAACACACTCGATGTTGAGCAGATGACTTCTTGTTTTATTTTTTGTATCCGTCTGACATGAAGAAATGTTGGCTGAGTTTTTTTAATTTATTACCAAAATTTGACAGAGCGCAGTATAAATATTTTATCATCACTTGTGATTTTTTTCTTGTGGAACCCCTAAAAAGAGTCAGCGGTTGGCTATAAAATGCTAGAACCCCGACTGTGATACACTGATCTTTATGCCTTTAGTTTGAGACGGAATCTGCAGGTAAGAGAGAGAAAATCCTTAACAGATGAGTATTTACCCAAAATCGACGCGTTCTTCTGAAAAAAAAATAATGCACTTCATATGTCCTGAAGGGCTGGGGGATAGGTTGTGTGAAATGTTCGCCAACGTCAACCTCAGTGAGTTTCTAATTCAGCTTCAGAACGTGTTTACCAGATGAGCGACGGTGTGAGCTCTTGCCGGCGGCGGCGGCGGAGGAAGCGGTGGAGGCGGTGACGGTGGTGAAGGCTCTTGGGTGGAAAGGCCGGCAGTAGAGATTCTCATGTCAAGCAGGCTTTCCGTCTGGTTGCAAAAATCGCCCGCTGTGTTTGAAATTGGTGTAGAAGTGTGAACGTACGCTTCTGTTCACATCAAACGATGTCTCCTCGGGTTAGCCTTTCGCTGGCTCGCCGAGCGGAACCCGACTGCAAGGGGCAGGCAGTGACGTGCTCTCCTACCGGCAACCCCGCAACATCATCACCATAATTCCCGCAATCCCCCCCCCCCCCAATACACACCAAACTCTTCACCCACTGAAACTCTGACGACGATCACTGCTGAAAAAGATGCTCAACTAAGGTGCCCAAAGATGGGCGCGAACTTGTTCACTAATACATATAAACACACACACACACACACACACACACACATATATATATATATATGCATATTAATTATAATTATATTATATGTAGATATATATATATGTGTGTGTGTGTGTGTGTGTGTGTAATAGTTTGGTATTTCTCTAAATAAAGTGCTCAACATCGGTAACAGAGCCTTATATGTAAGTTAGGATAGCGTAGACACAGAGTCAACGGCGCTTGAAGATTGTCAGTTTAACACCTATGTCATTGAACCAGCTCTCTCTCTCTCTCTCTCTATATATATATATATATATATATATATATATATATCGGGGTTTTTATCACTTTGTTTTACAGTCTGTCAACCCTTGCAGAGATTTTTAATGATGAAGTCAGTTTTTTTTGCGAGTAATTATCTGGTTTCAAGTAACTAATAATCATAAATTGAAAGCTATTTTATCTTCAGGTAACTAGTTATACAAATAATGTCAACACAATTATCTGGTTTCAAATAACTAATAACAATCTTTTGTGAACAATTAGAGCTTCAAGTAACTATTCTCCATACGAATAATTTACCTACTGTTATATCATTTCATGTTTCGTCTTTTATGATTATAATTATTTTTAACCAAATCTATTCAGCTCATACGTTGGACGTAAAACGTACAAATAGATCGCATTCTGTTTGCTGGAGTTATAGAATAAGCCAACTGCATCTCTTTTGAGAG
>OY757940.1:25481466-25511466 GCA_963585895.1 Sepioteuthis lessoniana
AAGTGGTATTTAGGGATTGTGCAGAACTGAATGAATGAAGTAAAGAAGGCGACAACTCAAATCACACACACACACACACACACACACACACACACACACACACACACACACACATATATATATATATATATATATATATATATATATAATCATACAAAAGTTATTATATTTGTTTCGAGTCAATATGTGTATATTTACCCATGCATTTAATCATATGCAATGATTATTGATGATGTATATATATATATATATATGTGTGTGTGTGTGTGTGTGTGTGTGTGTG
Organism: Sepioteuthis lessoniana; assembly: GCA_963585895.1. Lineage (NCBI taxonomy): Eukaryota > Metazoa > Mollusca > Cephalopoda > Myopsida > Loliginidae > Sepioteuthis > Sepioteuthis lessoniana. The sequence continues at coordinate 25,481,750 of OY757940.1, forward strand.
TGTGTGTGTGTGTGTGTGTGTGTGTGTCCTTATAGGTGTACACTCTTTTATATTTTCTGGATATGAATATATCCGACAAAATACGTTTTCATCTAGCAACATCCTCCCTCGTGCATATATGTATACTAGTACAGTACTAATCAGAATGAGAGCTACACTTTTAGCCGGGCTTAGAAAACACTGAGCGTCTACCCTGCAGTGAAACAACCCCACCCACGTCCATCCCCTAAAATTGTGCTGGATATCATACTAAATTGTATCTGATGGTGAGGATCCAGTTCTGGATTACTCCTTCGCGGTCATTACTCCCAGGCCCACTCTGACCCGTAGTTGATAGTACCTGTCAGGGTTCCACCTATGGGTCAACGAGAACTGTTCAATCATATATATGATTAATATAATTAGTTACCTGGAACCATACAAGAATGTGCCAACAAATGACTGTTATTAAATAGAAATTGTAACATAAAACCATATAATTATTAGATAGAACTATTTGAAACCATACGGCTGGATGAAAATCATTTATTTTGGCTGGGAAGATTTGAAATCACATAACCGTGTGCATAAAAAAAACAGTTTTAAGAAGCAACCGTATAAAAAAATGTAAATATGAACATACAATGAACGTAGATCCTTAAGCTCTTAGCATAAAATAACCCCAGATGGGTTGAAGTATCATTAAAATTAATAAATTAATCAGAATTATGATAGTATCTCAATTTAAGTCGTTTTTTCTATAAAGAACAAAGTGGAGTATTTAATTTTCAATTCAATATAGAAAAGATATTGATGAAACAAAAGAAGAGACATTTAGTATTTTTTATGAACAAATACAAAATAGAAAAAAACTCATAAATATATTGATTATTATTCCATCTTTTTAAAAATTTCATCCAAAGTATTTCTATTTTAAATTTTATTTTTAAAACATGTTCATTTGAATCTCTAAAGAAACAGCTACAACATTGATTCGAGCGAGATCGAAAGTGATCTGTTAATCATATCCATATTGCACAGTAACTACACTCTGATCCTTGTATCTTGTTCCTCCCCGATACTAAGATCAGAGTGTAGTATTTTCCTAAAAAAACATAGCGGAGAGATAATTCTTTATCATTCGGAAAGAAATTACATACAAACTAAAAAACAAGTCTACAAAAAAGTATCATTGTCCGTTATAGCTTCGTGCGTGCAGGTATATAGGCGGATATGCGTTGATGCATTCTGTAATAGATAAGTGCATTTACATACATACACACACACACACACACACACACACAGACGCGTACACACACACACACACACACACACACACATATATATATATATATATATATATATATATATATTGAATGTAAATAGACATTTATATAACCTACATTTGTAGGTTGGTATGGGTGTATGGATTAAACTATATGTAAAAGTGTTGTAATATATATATATATATATATATATATATATATATATATACATATTTAGATATGTATATATATATATATATATATATATATATATGTGTGTGTGTGTGTGTGTGTGTGTGTGTGTGTTATATGCATGAGTTCTTTTTCTTGACAATAAATTTTATCCTTCATTTATGATATGAAGATTTTGCGCCTAAATGTCGGTCCACAATTGCGTGTTTACACACACACGCATGCACACACATACACGCACACATAGATAGATAGATAGATAGATAGATAGATCGATCTTTTGTGAGTAGGTCACTCTTTAAATGACACTGTTTATAAAGTAAATGCGTATTTCTACACATTTTTGCTCAATTTCTTACACATCATTTTCTTTATAAAAAGGCAACAGTAATTTTTCATGTCTCAAGATATAGACACCTGCTAATATTTGCTCATTGTTCATATATATGGCAATTATATAAATGTTTTTAAATGTATATACATAGACCGAAAGGTCTCTGTATATACATAGACATTTATATTTAAATATGTATTCTGGGTATGACACTAAACTGAATCTGATGGTGAGGATCAAATCCTATAGTTTAGGGAGTGTGGGGTGTCCTTCTAGGATCATTACTCCCAGGTCCATTTTGATTCGGAGTGGTAATACCAGTAATAATTTACTAAAGATTGATATGAGTTAAGTAAAACCATGCAGTTACGCGCACATTTTCCGTATTAAATAGGAAAGCTTGATAAATAGAATTATTTATGTTAAATTGAAATACTTGGAACCATTTAACTGTTTGCTAACAAATGATTAATATTAGATGAAATTATTAGTATTTGATATGAATACTTGAAACCAATTAAACAAATGATAAATATCAAACAGAATTATGAGTGTTAGATAACAGTTCTTGAAAGCATCTAACTCTGTCCCAAAAAATGATAAATATTAACTTGAATTATTAGTGTTAGATAGGAATACTTGAAAACAATCAACTTTATGCAAATGAATAAGACTTAACTTTTTTTTAAATAAAGTTACCAATAACCTATTTACTTGAAAAATTTAACCCTGTACGAGACTTTTTACATTTCACGAAGAGCTGATTCTCTTAGGAAAGGTAAGTATTCATTTATACTTCTAACTTTGGGTAAATATTATAACAGATTTGAGCTCTTTAAACCTAATTGTGACAACCGGTCGAAACGAGGAAAATCTTTCAGTTCAAACCTGTTGAACTCTATTTAAAACTTTACTTTATGTCATATCATGCTCGTGCCGAGGGGGTTAGTAAATAGATATAATATCGAAATTAAAATCTCGCAATATTACTAAAAGTTTTACGTTTCAAGATCATCGTGCAATACAACATTTTAAAAAATCTCAAAAGTAATACGAAATGATTTTATGCTGAAAACACGTCATGCAAAAAATGATCAGTTTTAGATTATAAAAATATATTGAACATTTGATTAAATAAAAGATATCTCTGAAATATTCGGTGCGGGTTGTGATTTATATAAAATTTCATGATGACTCAAATAATTAAGTTTGAATTTGAGATGTTTTTATAGATTTGTTAACGTCGTAAAAAGAAGCCAATTAAAAAAGAACTCAGTTTTCCATTTCGTTTAATATACATTTATTATTTAATTAATAATGCCAACATTTCGTTCCGTTTCATTTGTCGGCACCTCTGACTTTACGAAATTGTGAAAGCTAGATTCTAAATTTTAAAATCTAATTATAATTGTTTATAATTAATAATCATTATCATAATTCTAAAATACGACACTTTGAATAATTGAATATCGTTAATTAATAGTTGATAAATTGTTTCTATTCATTCAAATCATAAAAATGCTGTAAATATATTCAATTCCATTCTACATTTCGTTCTTTCTATGAATCAGCCTTTCGGACAAAATGGAAGATTCTACAGAATTTAATATTGCCAGATGATCAGAAAAACAGGAAACTATGAGTTAAAACTCATATTAAAATCACAACTTAGTTGTGATTTTAATTTTTGAGTTATTCTGCCTGTGTTTTATCCTAGATATTAAGCACCTTTATAGTAGATAAGATAATATATATATATATATATATATATATATATATATATACGCATGTGTGTATGTATGTGTTTGTGTGTTTGTTTAAAACACACATATATATATATATATATATATATATATATATATATATATATATATATATATATATTAAAATGAATAGGTCCGCAAATCATTTCGAATTGGGTATTTAGGATTTATTATTTCATTTACGTGAGCTTTACGCATTTTTCCGACTTAGGATTTAAATGTGTACGTTACAGTTCTTTGATTTTGTTTAATTTCAGGTGTTGAGTCTGTGAATGTCCCATGACAGGAAATTGTCCATGAAGACTTATAGTCCATGTGAATCCTTTTCTTGTGTGGCTGTGTGTGTATACACGTGTATACATGTATACACATTCATGTATGCGCAGACATTTACACGAATATATGTATAACATTTATGTATACAAGTACGTTTGTTTTTTAAGGGTATTGGGTGGATCAGATCTCTGTGAAAATGCATTTGACACCAAACATAGATGTGCTTTCACGCTAGTCGGTGTGTGTATGTTCATGTACGAGTGTGTGCTATTTGATTCCGTTTAATATGTTTAAATCTATTTACAAAGTTTTATCTTTTATTTGAAGTAATGAGTTATCATAAGTTTTGTATAACAACATTTTTAAAAAATATCCCTTGCTGTATTTATAAAGATTTTTTGACAAATATAGTTTTTCGATTTTCTGGCAATTTAATGTTTCTTTTATATTAAGAGACTCTTTTTTTCACTCCTTGAGTGCAACTTATGAATATCTTGTGGTGGTTTGTGAATTTGATTATGTAGATTACATTTTTTGAATTGCAGCTTAAATCTATCGAACCACGAAAGTAAAAGTCCGCTCACCGGATGGAGACACAGACTCCTTTGACATTGTAGCAGGTGTGCTACAAGGAAACACATAAGCCCATATCTGTTTATCATCTACCTAAACTACGTGCTTAGAACTTCTATTGATTTAATGAAAGAAAACAGTTGGCAAAGGAAAGAAGCAGAAGATTCAACGCACAAAAAATTACGGATGCGGACTATGCCGATGACATAGCGCTTCTGGCAAATACACCAACCCAAGCCGAAACCCTGCTACATAGTCTGGAACGAACAGCTGCTGGCATAAGCCTCCATGTCAACGCAGACAAGACGGAATACATGTGCTTTAATCAAAGAGGCGACATCTCCACACTAAAAGGTGGGCCTTTGAAACTACCACGGGAGTAGTGTCTCATCAACCAAGAGAGACATCAATACGTGACTAGCAAAGACATGGACAGCGAGTAATAGGCTATTGGTTATATGGAAGTCAGACCTAACCGATAAAATAAAACAGTTTTTTCCAAGGAACGGTCGTGTCGATACTGCTACATGGACGCTAACTAAACGTATGGAGAAAAAGCTTGACGGCAATTACACAAGAATGCTACGAGCAACATTTAAAAAAGTCCTGTATTGTTTTTTGTTTTGTTTTGTTTTGTTTTGCTTTTGTTTTTGTTTTTTTGGTGGGGGCTTATGTTGAGACATATGCTAAAGTTTGTTCGTTGGTATGTTTCTTGGGAGTTCGTAGTACTTCGAACGGTATTTTTCTGCTAATTCAAATCTTTTATTTCTGCTTCGAAATATCTACTCTGCTGGAGGGTAATATATAATTCTTCTAAGTATTCTATTGTTAGAGTAGCCTACCTTGATATAATTTTAGTACCCATGGCTGCTCATTGAGTTTGGGTGCAATCTATGTTGTCAAATTGGAAAGAGTTATTGTTAAGGATTTGTTCTATTCCATTAATGTGATAATTTTTTTGTTAAATCTTGGGTCAATTGTTTCTTGGTATTTTTCTATCCCAAACAAGATGGCTCGTTTTCCTAATTCATGGGTAATATTACTATATAGGTTTGTGACATCAAATGTAACCATGAGTGTCTAGGGAACAGATTTTATGTTAAGGATTTTAAAAGGTTTATGACATCATGTTGCTTTTCATCATATACTGTAGTAGTCGTAGGAAATTATTTAAATGTTTAATGAGTTTGTTGTTGGGGCATAATTGGTGTGCAACTCTAAGTCTGAATTTGAGGTCACTGGGTTTGAAATTACTATATATTAAGATCATTGTGTTTTTACAGTTACTTTTATCTTCTTGGACTTGTAGATTTTTGGTAATCCGTAAAAATTTCAAAGTTTTTCAATGCAGTTTCTTAGGAAGTCCTTTTCGTTTTTAGTTTCATTGTGTATTGTGCAGAATTTTGTAATATTTGATATGATATCACAGTCTATGTTTGCATTAATTAATTTATAGTGGGTTTCGTTCCTTTAATGATTTCGGAATTTTTGCTCTGTAACATTTTTAAATGACATTTTCTTCATCTGCTTCTTTTGTAATCATATTGTTGTTTTCCTCGATATTTTCTTAGGCTTGTCTTTGTTTGATTGAAAGGTTGTTACGTGAAATTATATATATATATATATATCTTGAAAGAAAAAACCAAAGACCGGTTAATTTAAGATTATAAATTTATTTCCATCCTGTTTTTCAGTTTCTGGTGTGAACCAAAAACACGAAGAAAAATATAACAGGACTTCTTCAGATCCAATGGATAAATAAAACAGAATAGACACGTGGGGTGGAGGGGGAGGGAGAAGAGATTAAGGAGTTACCTCCTCGTTTTATTGAATTTCCGTTTTTTTTTATTTACCTATTTATTTTATTTTCAAAATTCTTCCGTCAGTTATAATTACGGTAATTTAACTTTTTTATTTATTTGTTTAATTTATTTTCTTTTCATGTTAAGTTTGATAATTAACTTTTAAGAGAAATATTAATGCTTATATTAATTTCGATATCATTTATTTAGCTACCTATTTTTTCCTAGTGTGTATAATGGATACGTTTTTTGTCTGGTTTCACTATTTATTTCCATGTTTTTAAAAAAATTTTTAGTCTATAGTTTAAATTTTGTCTTATGTCTACATCTAGCTATTAATTCACTTCTCTTATTTAATAACTTATCAGGCCATTTATGTGTTAAAATATGTATTTTCTCTTCTAAGCACAAATTGCATCTACCGTCAAAACTATTTGGAGTATTTGATTTTTTCAAAATAGACCATCCTATCTCAGGGGTTAACCCTTTACCTATATATATATATATATATATATATATGTATATCCGAGGATCATTTATAAAAGCTGTAAGCCTCACCTAGAAAGAAGTATCATAGCTGAACATTGTTTTTTTGGGGGGGGTGCACTACACTAAAACTTCCCATAAAACTCGAAAAACTAATTTAAATTTTTGTCTTAATTTCTCGGCAAATGAGACCCAGTTTTTCTGCGGGTGAGAGGTGTGGAATGAATGCAAAAGCTCAGAACTTTTTGAACGAACCTTTCATAATTTTCAATGCGTAATGTTAGCATTTACATACATGAAAGTGTGTGTGTGTGTGTGTGTGTGTGTGTGTGTGTGTGTGTGTGTGTGTGTGTGTGTGTGTGTGTGTGTGTGTGTGTGTGTGTGTGATAAAAAATGAGACTAGATTTTCAATTTTTTTTAAATTCAAAGATGTGGACATAGGTAAGCAATTTGTATCATAACGACTTTAATTTTAAACGAGATATTTTTGTCGAAAAAGAGAATCGCATAAACTCAAATGTGAAACTTTCTTGACTTTTAAACTGTAAATACATCTCAAGGATTCGATTTACGGACGTAGTGATCCTTAAAAGAAACAGTTGCACACCAAATTAAAAGAGGAATTTTAGATGAGCTTCGACTTATAAAAAACTCACAGGAATAAGTGTATTGAATTCCAAGAGGAACTCTTTAAACAAAATTAACCTTTTATTCATGGTCCAGCTTTTACTTGGTAAATTCTGCTTCTGTCTTCATACTTTTTGAACATACAAACACACATAAAAACACACAAATTCACTCAAACATTTATGTTTATTAACACACACACACACACACATATATATATATATGTGTGTGTGTGTGTGTGTGTGTGTGTGTGTGTGTGTGTGTGTGTGTGTGTGTGTGTGTGTATTAATATCAATTATACCGTTTGCTATATTTATGAATAAAGATTGCTCAATATCATTGAAGAAGCATATATATTTGAATGAGGATATGGTCATCTGACGACTACATTCGCAAAAAATTGACTATTACCAAAAACTGTCCGTGAATATGAGTTTTTATATGAACGAATTCTGTCCAGAAATTTACTCTAAAACGAAAAACATTTTTAGAAAGCTCGTTACATGGCCATGAAATGTTATTTGATCAACTTCAGCTGAGTGATCTAGAATATGATGTTGGAAGACCCGAAACTCTTACGAATCCCAGGATTATATCACTGACAAGATATTAAAATGTAAGCGCAGCAAAAGTTCTTGTTTCCTTCAAAATATTTCCCTTTAGATTTTGCACTCCATCAAACTTTCCCATTTTCAGCAAATAAAACTTTCAGATTTACCGTTAGTTGCATGATTATTTTTCCGAAACGTCTCCTTTTTTAATGTCTATTTTAGCTTAGACTTTGCCAGGAACAATTTTGGGACGTATCGTGCTGGCAAAAATGGCTAGATTAATACGCGACACTCCGTAGCATCCCTAGTTTTTCTTCTAATTATCGAACTTGTCAGTCGCCTTTTTTCTATGATTGTAATCGATACTTCTTCGATATTTTGAGATATTCTACCAGTCGAACCCTTTCACAAAATTGCATCAATTTTAGTGGATTCTTAGACAAATTTCAAGCATCGTTATCTAAATTTCCTCGGGATTTCTCTCACTAAATAATAACCGAAAACTTGTTTTTTGAATTGTCTTTAGAAAAACAAGATTTGATAAATTTTCACAGATTTATTCGAGCAGTTATTGTGAATGTGATAGTCACACAGCAGCTCAATCAATAGTATGTCAATGTTGACTGTCTAACACGATTATGTTCGCTAAAAGTTTAGTTGTCACCCGAAGATAAAACTCTTTAAACGATTGAAATTGAAATAGACATCAATTAATGTCTTCCAATTACATAATGATTCTCAATGATTAAACTTCAAGGTCTCCAGAAAACTACGTTATCTACTGTAGTGATCAAGGAGTAGTATCTGTAGTCATTCAAAACTGTATAGCAAGTTTTCACATTTATATTGACACATTACGTGAGAAAATGCAAGTTTATTTCATCTTATCATTGACCGTATTGTATTATATATATATATATATATATATAATGTATCATCATCATACGCACATATATATAATGATGATGATGATACAATATTTTATAATATACATTTTTGCTATGAACATTCGTAGGAGATGACGGTCTCAGAAATTAACTGGGGAGTTTCATCAGAATCGATTATGTCTTTTCCTTCTTGCACACTTTCATCAATTCATGAATTGCTTAAGTATTTACGTCTGAACATTAATATGAAAGATCGGCAAATGACTTTATTTAATGTAACACACTGTCGGCAGTGATGCCATATGGAAGTTGACTTGAGATAGGCCGTAACTGATTTGTACATTTCTCAACTGTACTATTTCCGCATGGGTGTTGATGTCATATTTACTAGAAGAGAAATTATTAGGACCATACAATATTAAAATATCGGTAACAAACCAATGATGGCACATGAAGAGCTGCTTTGGCATAATGGTGATTCAAGTTCAAAACTTAGACGAGGTTGTTCACATTTTCACATTGCGTTAATAACCTTGGAAATATATACAGGGTGGAACGATAAATTGTCGCCCTTGAAAAAACGACATGATTCCATTTCCGTTTAATGAAAACCGGTTTCCTTTTTTTTGTTGCAGACCTTCTACTAGTTGGCCAGTTGAGTACAAATCCCAAGAGCGATAGGAGCCTTCTATCATGTCTGAAAGTGACACAATGTTCAACAAACGAGATCGGAGATGCGCCGCTGTACAACTCATGCTCTCTACCGATCCAACTTATGACAACAGGACCATTGCCAGCACCCTCAAAATGCAAATCTGGATTGCCACGAATAACTGGGACGTACCCAGGCTAATGAAAACAAAGTTTCCGGCAACGGTTATGGTCTTTAGTGTGGTTTCAAGTGAGGGCCACATCATGCCACCTCACATCTTCGAAGTCGGCTTGAAAGTGTACCTGGATGTGCTGATGAGTGTGGCGATCCCCTGGTGCAATTAGGTGGCCGGTGGCAGACCCCTAAGTTCAAAAAGACCCAGGCTTGGCTTCAGAAGGAGTGTACACTTCTCTCACTGGCTTCCTCCTCCCCCTGAACCCGCTGGACTACTTCGTTTGTTCATACGTCGAGAACATCACCAACATGACCTCCCACAACACCAAAGCCAGCCTGATCGCTGCCATCCGCCGAGCTCCCGGCGGCGCTTGTGGAAAAGGCATGCTCCCTGTTCCGGATCCGTATCGAGGCGGTGTTTGAGGCTGAAGGCGGCTACATTGAATAGATGTCAGCTCTACTACATAATTAAGTTACCTGAATTGATTTTTTCAATAAAAGTTTTAAAATAAAGCTGTAGTGTTGTTTTCTTTAGGACGACAATTTTATAGTTCCACCTTGTAAATCCAATCCTTCTCCCAGTAGCTATGGATAAACAATTTGGCAAACTAGGTTCTTAACTTGGGTATGGCAACCAATCTTGGAGAAGGAAAAACTCTGAAACTCTACTTTATGGTGCAGAGATTTGATAAATGCATGCACACTGATACACTCACATGTGCGAACACACACATACATATACAAATACACTACACACATATGCACACATACACGCATATACAAACACGCACACATATATACACACATACACACTCATATAAACACACATACATACATACAGACACACATACACATACACACACACACAAACATGAATGAAATAGTTATTACTCGAAAAATAATTAAATTTAAAAAAAAAACTGAAATAATCATGAAAAACTCTTGTGATTGTATGATAGTTTACTTAATTAAAATACCTACACAAAATATAATATATCGTTGGGATGAAAGTGTAGTATCAGGACTGTAGTGCAAGTTTTTACGTCTATATTGACACATTATAAGAGGAAATACAAATCCTGCACTACAACAAATGATAAGTTATTTTACTCCTAAAAGTTTGAGATCTGACAAAAAATGAATTAGGACATTGTAAAAAAAAAAAAAAAGAAAAGAAAAGAAAATGAAAATCACTCAAGAAACAACTTCACTAAAAATATAAATGTAAATGTACAATGATGACGATTCCCTAACCTCTAGGACTTAGAAACTTAATATCAAACAATCAACCAATAAAAATTCTATCAGACTTACTATGTTATAAATTATAATTAATAACTTAATTGTAAATCAACTTTATCTTCAATAAAATAATCCTTCCTGAAAACCACACTCAAAAAAAAAAAAAAAAAAGAAAGAGAAACGTTGTTTGAAGTCTTCAACTGACACGGCTCACAAATGACTTTTTACAATTTATTGCATGTCTTCAAAAGCTCTGAAACAATGATCACAGAAATAAGAAATGGTCATAAGGACTAAAACCCGAAGAGAAACGAGGCTCTAGTACCAGAGGAAGATTCTTTTGGTCCAAAAACTCCTTGTTTAGGGAATTTAATCACATTACGCTATTCAACATTATCAACTAAATACACTTGCAATTATGCTATATTACTCAGCTGAACAAGAATTCTGAGAGTTAAACCTGAACCAAATATTTTCGAACATGTTCAAGGTCAACATTATTCAGCTGGTTTTTAATCAGGGTTGCTAACCTGAAAAATAATAATATTTTTATTCAAAACTAATATATATATATATATATATATATATATATATATACAACAATTTTTCTTTTAAACATGTTTTATTAAACAAGATAGGAAAAGTTTGGGGTATTTTTTAATTGATTCCATCCAGATGTCAAACGACTAATACGAAGAGCTGAATGGACCAATTATGCTATCGGCAAAAGCTAAGTGATTGTCTTATTTAAAATTAAATGAAACAAACACACACACACGCACACACACACACACACACACACACACACATATATATATATATATATATATAACGCTTGTCACCCTCGTAATGCAAAGCTCTTCTTACTAATAGAGCACTCTTGTATCCGATAAAACAAATTGTAAACAAACGAAAGCCACTATATATACATTCTGATTCCTTAGCTGACGTATGTCGCCCAGTAGCTGAGCGGTAATATACTAAGTCTAACGGTAAAATTAGGTGGGTTTCGATCCCAGCTTGAAGCGTCCCGCTTGTCTGGCCACACAGAAAAGTTGTGATACAACGAAACAGTCTGTTAGCGGATGACTATATATACACGAGTGTCGTTCAAAAGGTTCTAAGCCTTACTCAGATTTTGATTTGTCGCACATCTCTCATCTTTGTATAGATCCCACATGTAAAGAAATCTTGATTAATTTTACTATTTTTATAAGTATTTCCACTACAAAAACATTCTGCTATGGCTCTTCTTTCTGGGTATTAATAAGCCCATAGCTTGGACTATATATATATATATATATATATATATATATATATATATATATATATGTGTGTGTGTGTGTGTGTGTGTGTGTGTGTAGAAAAACTGATAACAACGATCCAAGAGGAAGGAATGATTTATTAACGGGTCAACACTATAGCGTTTCGGTTCTACTGAACCATCATCAGGACCATGAGGGGTGATATTAATAATTTTAAGTTAACGATGGATGATTAGAAATGTGAAATACAAAAACCTACTGGAAAATATGTATAGTGAGAAAAAGTTAGCAGTTTAACTGGCAAATCCGCGTTTGATGTTTAAATTACGTCATTTGACTTATTAGGAATTTTCGAAGCCACAGCTATCTCATTCCTCAGTTCCCTAAATACTCGTCCTGGCTTTTATAATATTTCTCCTTACTTAAGCTAACACATTTTAAACAGCTACAATATATTCCATCCTTAGTTAATATTTTCGTATATCTCATAATTTCCATGCTTTTTATTCTTCTTTTGTTCGTTCTTTCTTTCTTTTCTTCCTTCTGTCTCGTAATCTTTCTCATTAAACAACGTACAATATTCCTAATAAGTCAAATGACGTAATTTAAACATCAAACGCTGATTTGCCAGTTAAATGGCTAACTTTTTTTTAAAAGCTCAATAAACTTATTTTGATAAGTAATAAGATTAATTATATAACATTCGAAAAAATAGACATAACCTGAACACATGGAGAGACATGATCTGGGCACACTGTAACATATTCCCTTGTTACATACAGTGATATTTTCTAGGCCCAAATAAAGCATATACAGTTACCTTCCCTTGATTAATACAGGGACATTCCCATTGTATACAAAAAAGACCTTACCAAGGCACATCCAGGACTATTCTCTAAGTTCATGCAGCGGCATAAACAGGGGACATACAAGGACATTACAAGATACATTCGGGGCCATTCCTTGGACAAATACATTGACATTCTCAGTGCAGATACAGGGCATTACCTGGGCTCTTGCGGAGACATTTCCTGAACATATAAAAGTATATTCCTTGGCTATATACAGAGATATCCCTTGGGAAAAATATTCCTTGGAAATATGAAGGGACATTCTTCGATGTACAAAAAAAAAAGCAGAAGAAAAAAAAAACAGTTAAGTTTATTCACTTCTAAAATCATCAAGTCCTTATTTTTGGAACTCTGAAAGGAAATTTTAAACTGAAAGCTATAATAACCATTGCTGGTTTTGGTACAAGGTATATATTTTTGCAAATCACGTACACACACACACACACACACACACACACACACAAACACACACACACACAGTTACATTTATATACATGTTTGTATAAAAGCCTCTGTGCCATGTTCTCCAATATATATCCGTATATCGTAAAATCCGAGGTTAAGAGAACCTCATAGTTGAGGTGCGCCTTACTGTTCCCACCGCTCATCAGATAACCACCCCACCCAGCCAGCCTCTGGGTCGGCTGTCCAAGTCAATATCCTTCTCACCGGATATAAATGGCCGCCCTTTGCCATCGGCTGGCGAGTAATTATGCGGGTTTTTCTTAAAAGTACACCAAGCCAACATCAAGTGAAAGAAATAATTAAAAACAATCACTGCCGGAATCTCTTTCGATTCACACACACACACACATACACACACGCATATACAAGCATAAACACACTGGCGCGAGCAGCACACACTTATACGCGCGTGCACACACACACACACACACACACACACACATATATTTATACAAATATGTACATGTCGGAAAAGTTATATAAACTTTTCAGTACATTTTCTTATATATGTTTATACATATATGCTTACATATTGTTATGCATTTATATAATTGTGTATATCTATGTTGACTTTTAAGCATTTATATACACAAATTCCCTTATATATGTGTATGCGTGTGTGTATATGTTTGTGTGTATATGTATGTAAATATATATGTAAATAAATATATGTACAAATATATCAAAGCACGCATAAAACCAGAGATATATACTAAAATGTAAACAGAATTTTGAAGACCTGATTTTCAGGGATTATATTTGCATCGACCAATAGACGAGTAAAAATTTTGTAAAGGTGAAATCCAAACGGAACGATAAAAACATTAATCAATAAAATCTACTCCATTGATTAATGATTTTGCAAAGATAATTGAAGCGTCAGCCTAAACCGTAAATATATACATTCGTGGTGCATTCAATATGTTTCCACTCTTTTTTGGTACATCATTTAAAATTGTCGTAGACATTTGAAAATTGAGTATGTTATTGCTATACATTTTATCAGATGACTGATCAATTTTTATGATTTCAGCTTCAAATGAACAGCTACAGCAGCAATTGGAATACACCCTACTAAATCCTGATTGTCACAGCTGGGGAATTTCAAAAATGCAATCTGGACGTGAGGAAGAACAATATGCAATAAAATTCTGCTTTAAACTTGGAAAAAAAAGCCACAGAAACGTATGGAATGCTTCACACTGCTTTTGGAGCTTCTTGCATGAATCGAGCATGAGTTTTTGAGTGGCATAAGAGATTCAAGGAAGGCAGGGAGTCTGTGAGGGAGGATGAGAGGTGTGGGAGGAGTTAAGAAGTCAATACACCAGAGTTGATTGGCCAAAGGGTTAAGGTTAGGGTTACTATGTTGAGGTTTTAAGGGAGTTCAGGAAGAGATTCCTTGGGAAGAGGCCAGCAATCTTCAAATCAGGTTAGTTGCATTTCCACCAGGACAATGCACCAGTCCACAACTCCATCTTTGTCACAGACTATGTGACCAAGATGGGCATCAAGACAGTTCCTCAGCCTCCCTATAGTCCAGACCTTGCTCCCTGTGACTTTTAGTAATTCCCTAAGCTCAGAGGCTGTCGTTATGAGAGAATTGAGGAGATGAAAGAGGCTGTGACGAAGGTCATTGACACGCTCACACAAGAGGACTTCCATGGGACTTTCCAGAAGTTTTTGGAACAGTACAAGTGCATTTCAGCCGGAGGAGATTACTTCGAAGGGGACTAGAGATTCATGTGTGTACTATCAATAAAAGTGCCCATACGAAAAAAGTCTGGAAACCTATTTAATGATCCTCGTATATACGTGTGTGAGTGGGTATACATACATACATATTGCTGTATTTATTTAAAAAGAAGCGCTCAATATCGGTGATAGAGCTCTTGATTGATGGTAGCATATGCGAGAAACTGACAGTCACCAAGTACCATTCAGTCTGTGTCAACGCTATTTTGGCTAATGTATGTATATGAATATACCTGCAAAACAATTTTCTAGCAATATATATTAATTTTTCAACATAGTCATTTTTTTTCTGTTTAAGCACGTTATCAAAATTCACCTCATGATAGTGTAGCAGACAAATAAACTATTGATTTGTTATATTCCAAAAAAAGAAGGGAATTAACCTTTTTGTTATTGAATTTAAAGTTTTAACGTAATTTGAAAAATCATTTGCCAAAAACCGTGAAGTGTTGATTTAATATGCAAAATAAAATGTGCATTTCCTGCCTGCAAGTCAGTCTCTTCTTGTTCTAGCCAAAAGCTTTTGCAACTCTCCTTGTATTTAATAATTATACCTTTATCTACGTTATTATTATTATTATTATTATTATTATTATTATTATTATTATTATTTACTCTTATAGAGTTTTTCACATCAGTGTTAGCTGATGGTTTTTCACTGGAGTTTGAGTGACGGCAATTCTCCTCAAGTCTCCAGGACTCTTCTCAGTATTCTGGCCGTTCTCAGTAATGCTGACATTTGGATAGTCTCTACCAGTCCACCAACTTCCAAATCCTCCAGGCCTTTTAATAATCCATTAGTTATTGTGTCAAAAGCACCAATCAGAATTGGTACAATCGTTATTTTCATGTTCCACGGCTTTTTCAATTCTCTAGCAAAGTCGAGGTACTTATCCTTCTTTTCAAATTCTTTCAGTTTTATTCTGTGGTCCGACGGGACAGCAAAGTCGACAATTTTGCAAATTCTCTTTTTTTTTTTTCTTTTTTTTTTTTTTTGTTAATTATTATAATGTCTGGTCTTTTGGCCGAGATTAGGTGATCCGTGTGTATGTCAAAGTCCCATAGGAGTTTATGCGTGTTATTTTCTTGGACAGGTGCTGGGTTGTGCATATACCATTTGTTAGTGTGGTCAAATTGGATTTTTCTGCTAATAGAGGGATTATTATTATTATTATTATTATTATTTGTTTGTTTGTTTGTTTGTTTGTTTGTTTGTTTGTTTGTTATGCCTCCTTAGGCTTTTCCCCCTTTTTACTATCTTCTCGCATAAACCCTTTAAAAAGATTTTTTTTAATCTTTACCCAGATCATATACACTTATACAACAATATCTAAATATGGATCAAATTCTGTTACGTAATTCATCTGAGAGTTCCCCAAAAATGCCCACTTATATTCTTTTTCTTACCATCATTTCTGAAATCATCCAATTTAATCTTAAACTTTATCATACTATTGCTGGTTTTTATTTAGTCTTTCAGGCAATTTTTGGCAAAAATATATCCCTCTATCAGCAGAAAAATCCAATTGGTTAATCGACTTAGTTTTGGAAAATTGTCTTGAACGTAAATTTCAAGTTTAAGGAGAAATATTGAAAATATGTCTACCATAATTAGAAATTCAATTATTTTGAAAGTTTCAATTAGATCACTTTTTATTCTTCTGTGAAGAAGTTCATTCTCATTTCTTTAATCTATCATTGTAAATCTTTTCTCTTTTTATTTTTGTCACTCTTTTTTGTATGCTCTCTAATCACTAATTTTCTTGTTTTCACAATGAAGCTCAGGCCAGTGTATAATATTCTACATGAGTTCTTATTAGAATTTAATATATTTTTAAAACAATGTTTGTCTCCCTTGAAATAAAATTTCTAACCATCCCGCAAATCATTCCATTTGCTAATGATTCAACAGAAAATAGGATTGTTAGTTTTAGATGTATCATCAAAGCCAAACCCCACTCGATCACATTTCTCATTTGCATTTTTGATTTATATTCAACTTAAATCTTTTTTAATTCACTTTATTGGACTTTACATTTTTCAATATTAAATCTTAATTTCCAAATATCTTCCAAAAAATGACAATTTATTTAGATCCATATGTTTTATTTTTTGGTGGGAGTTGCTTATTTAATGCCAAATCCTGTTTTTACATATGTATTAGATATATGATTTGCGCACACATTTTTAAAATTTCACACAATTAAGTGATCAAACAGTTCTATTTCCAACAATTCAATTTAGCATAGGTCATTTGTGTGCACTTAGTTTAAATGTCAAACAGTTCTAGTTGACCCATACATAGGACTCTTTCTGCTGCTACCACTCCGGGTCAGAGTGTACCTGGGAGCAATGGCTATAAATGGATACTCCGCATTTCCCAAAGCTCTGGTATTATTGGAGCCTCACCATCAGATTGTTTAACGTCATATATTGGAGACTCGTTAAGAGGGTTTGACCTCCCCCTCCTGCAGAGATGCTGTCGGTGTATTCTACAACCCCAGCCCACTAAGCTGAGATCCATCTGTGTTGTTTCTTTTGACAAAGGTCTAACAATTAGTTTATCATCGTCAACAAATAGTTTATTTTTGATTTTATATAATTAGGTAAAAATCCATTGGGAATATGAAAAGCTCCAAAGGTTACAGTATTTACCATTGTACAACAACTGAGGATATATTCTGCTTTCAGGTACATTTATCAGTAAGCAAATATTGAAATGCTTGTAGATAAGACCTCTTTTTAATGCGATGGTCAAGGAGCTATTCCTTGATACAATTTTTGGTTGATTTGATCCTGAGAGTGCCAAATAATTTTTGTTGTACATTTGACTAAGTTCTTCCTGAATATTTATATGTCTATATTATGTTATATTGTATATGTTATGTTATATATGTTATATTGTATTTAATGAGATAAAACTTCACCCATTTACATTTATTATCAGCGTATTATGGGAAGTTAAGCTTCGTTCTGAAAGTCTACAGCATCTGGATAAATATTAACATACCAGATATTTCTTTATTTCACCTATAAGATTTACAGGATATATTTTAATTGCTTTTAAGGGAATAAAGATGATATTATATTCCATCAAATTGATGCACACACACATTTTCACTGACACGTACACATACATACATACATACATACATACTCACACACATAGACATAGACATGCAAATAAACTCTTGGTCTGTTGACCACATTTACAAGATACAGGCAATCACTACGCACCGTTGACTCTGTGTCTACACTATATATATATATATATATATATATATATATGATAAAATGGATATATATATATATATACATATATATATATATTATTATTATTATTATTATTATTATTATTATTATTCTATAAACGCTCTATCCCTAATATTGAGCACTCTCCATATTATATTGCACTTAGTTCGCCACAAACTCATAAAGTAATTTAGTGACAACAAACATTGTTATGAAATGTGTGTGCGTGTGTGTGTGTGTACGGTAAAGATAAGTGGAAAGATGGATGAATCGTAATGGGTTTAGTAGTAATATTTAATCCTTTTTTTCAAGAATAAATCAAACTTATTTTTATCATCTTGTCAGAGACACCAAAATCTACCGTTTCACTACATATATATATATATATATATATATATATATATATATATATGATAAAAAGGGGAGAAAATCAGATATTTACTTAACTTTTGCCTTGATGTGGCACAAATCTGCATGAATGGGGCACCTAATGAGACTCGAACTTACACGTTTGCTAGTCCAGCTTGCTAACCATTACGCCGCCAGAGGCTCCCCTTACCGTTAGAATTAATTCATTATTATTCAACGAAATCGACGAAAAAACGTCTTAATCTTTTACACTAGAGTGAAACATTACATTCTGATTTTTCAGACTGTCTTTTCTTCTCTCATATTATCATATTTAATTCAAAAACTTACCTATATGTTTGTGTGTGTGTGTGTGTGTGTGTGTGTGTGTGTGTGTGTGTGTGTGTGTGTGTGTGTGTGGAAAGAAAAAGTAAGAGAAGAAAAATATCTTTTTAAAAGTGTACTGACTACGTCGGGACGGATTGTGTAGGGCCAACGGTTTGGGCGTGGCGTATCGACCCAGAAGGAAGATATTCAAGTTCTGGCCCAGATTCAAAATACCAGCCGCTGCCAGACATGCTGTAAATAGATAACTGACATGCAAAGTTATTTTACCGAAAGTTGTACTCAGAAACCAAATTCAACTAAATATTTCATTCTGAGAAGAAAAGCCTGGCAAACCTGATTGAAAACTTGAATATCTATCTCTAAGACCATAAAACAAGGCCATTAGACCCATTTTATATTGGTATCTTTATTGCTACATGATAAAAAATATCCATAAGGAAATGCAGAGCTAATTTAATATGACACTTAAGATAATATTACTAATATTTGGGGCACCGACCATATGTTTTGTTGATTGATTGAATATAAAAGAAAATTCACTGTTAAGTTTTGACAAACCCTTAACGTTATGATGAAAATTGGAACTAAATCTTCAATTTTTTAATTTAGAATTCAAAGGAAGATGTTTGCTCTGCTGAGCAGCATGCGTTGACTAAAAGCTTTATGAGTTAACCAAGATAATCTCATGGAATGTTACCTAATGAAGTTTATAATTCAACATAGTCCTTTTTGTGGTTCACATACTTCTTCCATCAGTGTTGCGGTGCTAGGATCCCCTTGGTTAAAATAATCAAAATCAGAAATGACGTCATCTTTAGAACAAGAATTTATATGATGACTTCAGCCCTACCCCTTGTATAAGGGGCTGCTCTCTTGACGCCTACAATTGTCAGAACGAGTTCAATTTGAATATAAATCATGAAGCCAGTCTCAGTATATTTTCTAAGTTGTTTAGGATGGAACACAAGATTGTGCAAGTGTAGCTCCCAACATATCTAAAAAAAAAATAGTTCAATGCGATTTTTCTCGTTTTATATACAAAAAGTTTATTACAAGGGTTAGATTGGAGGACACTAAAAGAAACACGAATATGATATCTCACACCATATCTATACAGTAATTTGTAAGGTACTTCAACTATTATAAAAGTTACCGAAATAAGAGTGCTGAATGGTCGGGAACCATTGGCCTAATGAGTAGAGTGTTCACTAATGGTCTGGGAGACTGGGGTTCAATCCCAGATTGAGTCATACCAAAGACTCAAAAAATGGTACTTGATGTCACCTTGTTTAACACTCAGCATTTGAAGGTAAGGGTAAAAGTGGAGCAATCGAAGGAATCGAGTAGCGCCCTCCCCAACACCTTAGTGTCGTAGCTTTGGAAAAGGGAGCCTTTGGATCACCCTCAACTAAGGTCACCAACAACAACAGTATGAATATATCAAATTTAAACAAACTGTTATAAAACAGATCCTCTGAATTATGCCTTACTTTCAGCGAAAGTATATTTAGTAGTCATAATTTATATATATATATATATATATATATATATATATATATATATATATATATATATATATAACAACAGTGTATGGTTATCACGATCTCACTAAGTGGGTTCGTGGCAGACCAAATGCGTTATAATTTGGAGAGTGCTCAACACCTGTGATTGAGCTATTCTATGATAATAAATAAATATACATTAGGTTTTACACATATTCAATAGTATGGAAGCTTATCTGCGACCATTGGTTTCGTGCCGTCTTTATACTACAATCATCTGCTTGATGATTATCATATAAAAACTAATATATATTTATTTATTATTATATTATCTTAAATATATATATATATATATGTTAGTGTGTGTGTGTGTGTGTGTGGTTGGTGTGTTATGGATAAACTGTCGTCTGAATTATGCAACAATGAAAATATCACTGACATCTCTTTAATCAACCAAAATTACATTAAGATATCTTGAAATACTGTAGATTAAATTTATTCGAAGAAACTGCTATTGGCTTCAACCACGGCCTCCAGTCGACTTCGGAATCTCCTGCAAGTCTTTCGGGCGATTTCCTTATTTAAATTGGTAAATGCTGCCGTTATCATTGTTGCCAGACGTAAGATCTTTCAGCGGTGACCCTATCGATCTAGACCGGCTAAAACCCCAACAGGTACTTGATGTTGACCTTCGTGTTGAGTGTGAAGCCATTTGGAAAGATAAATGAAAGCATAATATCACCATCGCTAGTGACCATTTCAAACATCATGATGCGGACTGGATATTTGGTTTTCATTAATATGAATATGAATCCGTCCTCAAAGTGACGCCAAAACACTCGAAAGTCTTCGTATTGTTGCTTTCGATATGAAAGTCTAGACAAAACCTGAAGCAAACAAAACGCATGTGCGAAATTATTAATTTAAAATAGTTATAATTTATTCATCGCATCCTATATATATATATATATGTATGTATATATATATATATATATATATATATACCTAAAATCCATGTACAATAGAGCTTACATCATGAGATGTTCCTGAAATCCGAAATGCTTTGTGGACAGGAACATGATCACTAATAACACCAGAGCAGTTTAGTCCCCAGAGTGCAGTAATTAATTTGCTGGACAGCAATATTGTAGGAAGTGAATTCAAACACTTGTCAGGTTATTACGTTCACTTTCAGACAAATACTCTTGGGAAAGGTATAAACCCCTTTATCCCTCCAGCTATAAACCCCTTTATCCCTCCAGCTATAGATTAAATAGTACCACTACTTTTCTTCTGCTACGATTGTTTTGGTATTAGATAACCCACGAAAGTTGCTATGCCATAAAATAAAGAAACAAAACGAAACCAGCCTAACAGTATTTCAAACGAACCCATGATTTTCTCTGTTGATTTCAACAGCATTGAGCAATGAATATGATTGCCACAACCAATAAGTAAACGGATGCAGTTTCGGAGGTTTGCAATATTTCTGCGGTATTAATTCCAAAGAACCTCAGGTATTTCGAGAACGAAATAACTGCCAAACGACGGCATCCAACTTCGTCAGCCGTTTCCTTCACGTTCGCATTTCAGATCCTCGCATTTTTCCAACTTCCGTTCATTGGCCAACTGGATGTTGTCTTCGAAAGAACCGTTAGCTCTACAATATGTCCTATTTGTTTTTAATTATCTAATCAGATAACGATATCAGGATGTGCAGATGCATATAGAGGAAGACTTCAATAGTTAAGTCTATATATATATATATATATATATATATATATATATATATATATATATATATAGTTGCGCACATCCGTATATATGTGTTAGGGCTTTTTGTGAATAACATCTGTCGACTTCTGTTCAACGAACTGGAAAATGTTTTAAATCTTTGAACATAGAAGATGCTACTCATCGTAACGTTTTTTAATTCATTTTCTTAATAAAGTTTGTGCGGGGGGGTAGATAAATGTCGGTTTTCATGTTTGTTTATTTTAAGGCAGTGTGCCTTAAAGAGAAGGGAGGAGACTGGTCGCCCCAGGGTGGCTGCGGAGGGGGGGTGTCTACTAGGGCAGCTGGACTGTGATGCCGACGCTTTCAGACCAAATCTTCAAACCTACACAACGTTTAGCCATTTTCCTTTAAGACGGGAACATAGAGTCGCTTCTATTTTTACTTTATTCTTTTTTATTTTTTCCCTATTTTTCATCCGAATTCTTATTGTTGTCTCATATTTTATTTACTTGACTGATTGACTTATTTTAACGGTATGTCAAATTTTCTAGAGTCATTTTATGCCTAGAGGTGAGGGAATCAAGTTCATTGTGTATTTATTACATATTTTTGTGTAGATGTTTTTAAAAGCTTTTTTTTTTTTTGCATACAGTCCTGTCGAATACAACTGATTTTTAAACAGATCAATTTGACCCATAGATCGAACTCAAACAGGTATCACAACTCGAGAGTAGGCATGGGAGTAATGGTAATGGTAGAGTACTCAATACTCCATGAATATCCAGAACTGTAGCCTCACCACCAGATGCAGTTCAATGTCATACTCAGGACACCTCTTTTTGAAGAAGTTATAACCCTCTGCAGAGAATATAGTCGGCATGTTCTTAGCCCCTCGAACAGAGCGTTTTATTAACTTTATTAAAGTATGTCTACAACGATGTTATACAGACTCATTTTTTTTTTTACCTGGAGATCAAGTTGCTTTTGTCCTTCATAGTAAATGTTGGTTGATGATAACCTTCTTTTCTTCTGCTTTATCTGTTAGTGACAACTATCAATGTTTCCACCAATCGATTTATTTTGGTCAAAATTTTTTTAGCATTATTCATTCTTTCTTTCTTTCTTTCTTTCTTTCTTTCTTTCTTATTTATTTTTTCTTTATTTATCAATCTTTGTCACCATCCAAACAATATTCTTTCTTCCGCTCTTTCCTTACATACATCTCTCTTTCCTTCTTGCTTTCTTTTTTTCTTTTTTCTTTTTTTATCCCTCCATTTTCTTTTCTTCCTTTCTACTCATCGATCTTTCTTCCTTCCTTTCTTTTTATAAAACCATCTTTTTTTTTTGCTTCATATCTTTTCTTTATTCTTTCTTTCTTCCTTTCTTTCTGTTCATCTTTCTTTCTTTCTTTCTTTCTTTCTTTCTTTCTTTCTATTTAATTTTCCAATTTAATTGTTTCACTTTTTTCTCCCCATTGCTTTCTCTGCACCCCAATCGGAATTTCCGTCTCTCCTGTAAAGATGGTATGACTCTCAACCAATAAATTCTACACCAGACAAACTAGCAGATTTACAATCCACATTTAAGGTCGAATTTTATTTATTTTCTATTTATTTTTTTTTTTTTCATTTTATTTTTTTTTTTTTTGTGAAACGTTGCAAATCGACCGTCTTGATTAGCCATAGTTTCGTTTTGTTAAAATGTTTGTCAAACGGACAAAGGCAACGTAACACCCAAATGATTTGTCATGAAAAGCTTTTCAAGGCCCTGAACAGATGAATTTTACCGACCAAATCGAGAAGAATCTATATATTTATCCAATCTCTCCACCACGAGCAGGATTTGACACAAGGCCAATTTTTAAGCGAAATAATTTGGTTCGAATTCAGAGTTTTCCATCTCCTCTACTAACTGTCCAACTAAAGCTAAAGGAGCCAAACTGCCCTAAAGTTGTGGGTGGAAAACAGATATTATTTGTGTCTTTCCAAAGAGCATTAGCACAAAGCGAAACGCAAACAGTATCGTCCAGGATTTTGAACTCAATTCAATGATTCTGTTTCTTACGACGATAATCATTACGCTAAATGGAGGTGCCCGTAGTGTTCTGGAGGTGCCCGTCGTGTAATGGTTATCTTCGTTGGAAATGGACAAGGTGACACGAGTTCAAATCCTAGACGAGATTGATTGCATTTCACATAGCACTAATACCCTTGGGAAAGGTATGAATCCAATTGTTCTCCCTCCAGCTGGGTAAATAGTAGGGCAGACTAGGTTCTTCAGCCTTGGTGAGGCAACTAGTCTAGAAGGAAAACTCTGAATTCAAACCTGTTAAACTCCGCTTAAAAATTGACCTTGTGTCATATCCTGTCCGAGCGGAGGGGTTGGGTAAATATGATAATCATTACGCTAAATTAGAAAGAGTATAGATTCATTGTTTCATGTTTAATGTAAAGATAATGCAAAAAAATTAGAGGCAGATTTTGTTTCATAAAACTTTTCCTCCCAGATCAACGAAGTTAAGTAGCGATGAGTCTGATCAGTAATTAGATGGGTGACTCTTTATGCATAGCAGGAAGGCCTGTGAGCTAGGGAAAGCAAAAATAGTTAATCACATAAATTTTATAAAATTTGTTTAGACAAATGATACATCAAAATTTTGTTAAAAAGTAACATTTTCAAAGATTACACTTATACAAAGATTACACTTATACACTTTTCAAAGATTACACTTAATATTCGTTAATTACACTTACCGTGACATAAAAGTGCATGGCAGACATTTTATCTTACGTTCTGCATCTCAAAAGCCCACGTTTAGACATGTTCTAGGCACAGCGTAGTCAGGTCATGCATTTGGTGTATTCAGTGGATTTCACTCCATCTTTAGATATTTTTATTGAGCTTAGGGAAATTATTTTCATATAACGTATTTATATATTAATTGTATATATTATAAATACATTATTATTTATATTAACTTTATCAATTGTTTTACCTAGCAATTCAATCATTCTGAAAATCGGGGGTGTCCTCGTGGTGTAATAGTTAAAGCGGTGGACTGCGGAATCGTAGTACGCGAGTTCGTACTCCAGTCGTGCTATTACGTTCACTTTCGGGCAAATACCCTTGGGAAAGGTATGAACCCCCTTATCCTCCCAGCTATGTTTTAAATAGTACTGTTCTTCTAGGAGAATGGCTTTGGCATTACATAACCTAAAAAGAGTTGATATGCCATTAAACAAAAAAACCAAACCATTCTGAAAATCAGATATCGGTCGCAACCATAATTGAATAATTTCTTCGTAAAAAGAATCAAGGAATAATTTAGATATAAGATCGATTTATTTACTATTATTGATTATATTATTTCATTTTTCTTTCTATTTCATTTCCTTCTTTTTCTTTTTGTTATTTATTTATATATTTATTTATTTTGGTCTTTTTCAATTTCTGCCTCTCACCTATTTTTTTCCTCTGCATTCATTTGGTTTTGGGGAGTGGTTTATTCTACTTTAGCGGTCGGGATATGTGAGTCAGGTTCTCCACGTCGAAGGCAAATTTTAGGACCAACTCACAACTGTCAAATTTGATGACGAAATAAAAAAAAAAGAGCTAATTTTTGTTTACCCTTTTTCTTTTTGATTTACTTCAAAGCTTTCTTCACAAGAGCATTTAGCCCTTTGAAATCATGCTTAGAAGTTCAGCAGTAAAAGAGCTTGCTCAGTATTAAAGATGGTTGATCGCCTTGGAACTGAAGATACCATCAGCAATGTCTTGTAAATCCCAAAAATGTAATTCGATTTGAAATCAAAATTAATTCGGATCAAGATTCTTTGTTTAAATCAACTTCCTTTTTAGTTCACCGGTCTGTTTTACCTCAAAATGATCACCATCTTTTATCTAAATCGGCGTCTTTTCTACATGGTCATCTTCATTCAAATTAACAAAAGAAAAAACCAATAATAAGCTTGATTATTCCGAAAGTGTCTTCTTTGCTCACCTCCCAAAAATGTGCTGCTATGAACTTGTGCCATACTTAATCGAACTTTGAAAATATTACTGATCATATTGCCATGGGGTAATGGTTAATTTCACTGTCAAGTACTTTTTTTTTTTTTGGTCGACAATGATGCTTTAAACTTTGAAACTTCAGACATGCGTAATGTAATTTTTATTTTAAAAATTGTTTGAGGTTTGTATTTATATATCCTATATATATACATATATATATACAAAGAACTAATGAGCTTATGATATATCTGAATAAACTTTTCTAAATAGGTCAGATTAGTAATTACTTCATTCTGTTATTAACATGTAGCCCAGTACATGTCACATGTTAGTAAGAGAGAAGATAGGCATGTGATACCTATTTACCAGAGAAATGCCTTGAAGTCCTCTGGGACACAAAAGCATACACATATGCACGCACATACACGAAATCAGAGAGAGAGAGAGAGAGAGAGAGAGAGAGAGGAAGTGACATGACGACCATTTTGAAATTAAGATAAACATGTTTCACTAGAGGACAATTGTCATTAAAATGAAAATTAATTTATCATCCTTTCATTTTCCACACTTTTTCTTGCTCGTTCAAAAGAATCTAATTCCTAAATTTACGCGTATGTATAAATATATAAGTGTATATACATATATACCGTTACATACATACATACATGTATATACACGTATATGCATGTATATACATAATAAAAAAGCATAGACTAAAAGTATAAGGAAAGGAAGAGCAAATAAGGACAAAAATCAACCTAATACTCTTGAAAATCTGAATGTGTACGATTTTATGTATGCATGAGTAAACATATATGTTTACGTGTGCGCACACACAGAAAATGCATACTTATATATATATATATATAAATATATAAACATTTCCATCAACTACAGGTTTTCATAGACAATTAACTTCAGTGGGACATTCATAGACACAAATCTGGAATAAAAAAAAATCAGAACAACCTATCAAAGTAATCTCTACGATAAAAGGAACAGCCGGTACTTAAATTACTTATTTAAAACAAGGACGTAAAAGTTCGAAACACGTGTAGCGCACAAGTATAAATAATAATAATAATAATAATAATAATAATAATAATAATAAACGGATCACCTAATCTTGACCAGACGACCTGACCTTATCATAATCAACAAAAAAAAGAGAATTTGTGGAATTGTGGAATTACTGTCCCGGCTGATCACAGAGTAAAACTGAAAGAAAATGAAAAGAAAGATAAGTACCTGGACCTTGCTAGAGAATTTAAAAAATGTGAAACATAAAAGTGACGGTGATACCAATTGTAATTTGTTCTCTTGGTATAGTCACCAAAGGATTGATAAAAAGACTAGAAGACTTGGAAATAAGAGGGCGAGTGGAGACCATCCAAACTACAGCATTGTTGCGATCGGCCAAAATACTGTGAAGAGTCCTGGAGACTTGAGGAGGCTTGTTGTTACCAGTGAAAGACCATCAGCTAATGCTAATGTAGAAAACACTCCAGGAGTAATAATAGTAATAATAAAAATACTAAAAGCTAAATATCAAATTCGATATCCTTTGCGGTCCTGTTCATATATATATATATATATGTGTGTGTGTGTGTGTGTGTGATGCTTAGAAATATATTTGTGCATATATATGTAGAAAAATAAACGGAAGAAAGAATATATTTGGTTTGGATAAAAATTTATTTTCTTTGCCAACACGCGTTTCAACTTTAATAATTTGCTTGCATGTAAGTTTTTCTATTTAAGATTATTTTAAGTATAAAAATAAAATAATCATTATAGAAAATACTTTTAGCATACAAGCTAAAAAGTTGTCTTCAAGGAAAATCTATTGAATTTTTAAAAAAACAATACAAGAAAATATATTCGAAATTGATTACGTTATGAAGCGGAATCTCTTTTCTAAAAAAGTTAGATCCACTCCAAATATATTCTTTCTTCGATTTATTTTTTAATATATTCGTCTGATTCATCTCATTTTTTTCTCTCACTTTCACACACTCACACACACACACATATATATATATATATATACATCAGGGGTGGGCAAAATTTAGGGGGGCGGGCCCCATCACTGAATTATGAATTATGAAAGGCCCAAATCTTTTAAAATCAAAAGAATTTAGTCTCAGTTCAAGTGCAAGTGTTTATTTTTTTATTTTTTAGAGGCTCCTGTGGGCCACCCAGAACAGTGAAGCGAGCAGTATGCAACCCGTGGGCTACCCCTGATATATATATATATATGAATATATATGTGTATACATATATACACACAATAACATATATATATGTACATACTCAGAAAGACACACACACATATATATATATATATGGTTTGAATTAAAGTCTTGGTAACCTTTAGTTGGGCGCTTTTTTTCCTCATCAATAGACACCAGTAGTTTCTTGACTGAACTATTTGATCCTGGCTGTTGACCTTATGAGGTTCTTCCACCCAGCGTCTAGTGAAGCTCATCGTTGACCCAACTTGGATTCATCCGCCCTTATTCAAAATGTTGCTTCCCGTGGCTTCTGGTATTAAAAAGGTGGTGGGTCGGCTTAAATTTGTTAAGTTTTAATTTAGTTCAAGTCCAACTATATATTTTTTCCTTAAAAAAAACTTGTTGGTTTTATTTTGATTTGTTATTGAATATTTTTAACACTCTTTAATTGTTCAGACCAAGAACAATTAGATGTTATTGGTTGATGTTTAATGTTCTGAAGTTCATGTCAGTTATAACATTTATATCTTCTGCATCAAATACTGATCAGAAGATCTTATTAACTATTTGTTTGTTTATTTGTTTAAAGAAATAAGAGTGACGTTGCCCTTCTATTTTTTATGCAGTTTTCCTTGCCATCCGGCAGTAGTTTCCCCTCTCCATTCTTTTTTCCCAAATTCAAACCCATATCATAATTACTTAGATGATAAAAAAACTAATCACAGAGTGACATTTAATGTTAGGACTTTAAATGGAGTAAACCAATTACCTGAGCTGACAGCATCTGCAGCAGCAGAACATAATATGGATATCATATGCATACAATTACCTGAGCTGACAGCATCTGCTGCAGCAGAACATAATATGGATATCATATGCATACAATAACATAGATACAAGCATTGGGTACAAGAAATAAAATACCATCTATGACAATACGACGTATTCACTAGAACTAAAAACTTATGGAGAGTATTATACATTTTTTATATATGTAATTATAGACGTATTGACTTTGAAAGAAGTTCAGAAGTCAATTTGAAAAGTCCGTTAGGGACTAGTTCTACTCGATACCGAATGCAAGAAAATAAGAAGATAACTCTTTCTAGAACCAAAATCTCTCCAGCAAAAGCCCTACTCTTCGAAAAT